>MDKI01092246.1:0-39637 GCA_005239505.1 Nicotiana paniculata
CATCAATTGTTCCATAAGAAGGGAAACAATGTAAGTACTGCTAGCTTCTAAGAGTAGAGTATAAGCTTGTTCATTGCATTATGTATAATTGGAGTCGTGCAAAAGAAAGAAAGTTATAGCCTCACATACCTTGTATATATACTTCCCAACATCAAGCTATGCAAATGTCGTGACTCCTTAGTCTACAATAAGAGAAACGATACTATTGTTATCATTTAAGCGTCATAACTATTATGTATCGACCACAACCTATTCTACGCTGAAACAGACATCACATCCCCTATATATATGACTTCACACAAGTCAAAACAATCACCAGAAAGCCCAAAAAACATCAATAATAATCATATTGAGCCTCCCAAAACAGTCCACACAACCTAATCACTTCATACATAAGACGACCACCGTAGTAGTGTAAAACGACCCGGAAATGTTACGCCGAACAACCAAAACACCACCCTAAATATTTATGGTGTTTCTCCACACCCTTCCTCCTCCAAAACTCCAAAAAACAGTAGTAAAACATGCATCCCAACAGCAACACAAAACAGTCCACAAAACAGTCCGCTACAAGTGAATAACTCGAACTCATGGTTTCCGATCACCGTCCCTTGAGTTCTTAAAAGTATAGAACGAATTACCATGAATTTACAGCAAAAAAAATGGTTTAAAGAGATCATTAAAATCACCTTACTCGTTGGATAACTCAGCCCGTATCTTGTTTCTTCAAACTCTAGGTTTTAGCCCCAATTAGAACTTGAAAGAGAGAGAAAATCAATTAGGGTTTGTAGATAATTTTTGGGAGGAATATTGCTGGGGTTTAGGTATGGTTATTTGTGATATATAATGAGGTTTATATTGCAGGAGATAAGACTTTAAATGGGCTCTTTGGCCGACCCGAAATTGCCTATTTTTGGGCTCTCATTTAACCAAGTAGGTGACACACCTACTTGTCACCTAGCAGCATGTGCAATGCCTATATATCTCTACTCCGATGTTGTATTGATAAATAGTTTAATGAATTGGAAACTAGACTCATAGATATTAAATTTTGTGGGTAGATCACCCCGTAATTACAAGTAAATTGGGAGAAAATCTTAGTAACATTTGACCTAAAGTTTAAATAAAATTATGAACATAAGTTGCGACACTTTTTGTCGACTTTTGTTTTATAACTCATTTGACTTCAAGACTTATTATACGTATATTATATGATTCAAATACCTTAAAACATAACCTCTTGAGGATATTAATAACCCCTAGGTTTACCCAAAAATACGGGTTACAACATCCTTGATTCGTTTAACTTCTAATACTTGTTAATTACCCTTATACACTCTTGTATCATTTAAGACCAATATGATTAAATTCTTATCGTCTCAAAGATAATCTCTTCTCAGATTTACATCGACTAACTTATGGAATGAACCGGTGTGTGTGAATATGGGTTGTAACACTCTCCCCCCCCTCCTTAGGAACATTCGTCCTCGAATGTAAGGGTTTATGGGGAGTTCAACTCATTGTGGATTCCAACGGAAATTTTTGGCCGAGTTTCCCCTATAGAATGGATACTACCCAAACTTGCAAGTAGTTAAACCCAACGTATAGTCTCACAAGGCTATATCAAGCCTTATGGATATGTACATTGTCCATATATCACCATTTTGTATTAAGGAAGAGCATTCTCAAGCTACTACTTACCTCATAGAGACATTTCGCCTTCGAATGCGTCCTGCGTCCCCCCGGGATCCTCTTTACCTTGAATCTGGAACAAGTAAGGGTATTTAGACTTCATCTCCTCTTCCGCTTCCCATGTAATTTCTTCCATGTTCTTGTTCCTCCATAATACCTTGACGGAAACTATATACTTTGTTCTCAGCTTGCGGACTTGTCGATCTAATATAGCCACTGACACTTCTTTATATGATAGATCCTTTGTAAATTTTACATATTTGATAAGGACGACCCGAGAAGGGTCTCCAATACATTTCCTCAACATAGATACATGGAATACCGGGTGGTCAAATTCCAATTCAGATGGCAATTCTAACTTATAAGCAGCCTGTCCAATTCGTCGAGGAATTTTGTACGGACCGATATACCGGGGACTCAACTTACCCTTCTTTCAAAAATGCATAACACCCTTCATCGGCGAGATCCTTAGGTAAACCCAATCACCAACCTCAAACTCCAAATCACGACGTCGGACATCAGAATAAGACTTTTGCCTGATTTACGCCATCCTCAGCCTCTCTTGTATCAGTTTCACCTTCTCAATGTCTTGGTGAATCAAATCTTGCCCATATAGTTCTGTTTCACCGACTTCGAACCATATAAGTGGTGATCTACATCTCCTCCCGTATAGTGCCTCGTATGGGCCCATTTTAATACTGGAATGGTAGCTATTATTGTAGGCAAATTATATGAGTGAAAGATGGTCATCCTAATTCCCCTTGAAATCCAGAACACATGCTGGTAGCATATCTTCAAGTGTCTGAATGGTACATTCAGCCTGTCCGTCAGTTTGTGTATGGAAGGCAGTGCTGAGATTTACTTGTGTGCCTAAACCTTTCTAAAAAGACGTCCAAAAGTTAGCTGCAAATTATGCTCCTCGGTCTGATACAATAGATAACGGCACACCATTAAGCCTACCAATTTCCTTGATATACAACTTGGCATAATCTTCAGCTGTGTAAGTTGTCTTAACTGGCAGAAAATGGGCACATTTTGTAAGTCAATCAACTATCACCCATATGGAGTCAAACTTATGATAAGGGCGAGGTAATCCAATAATGAAGTCCATATTAATCACCTCCCATTTCCAGGTCGGAATCTCTATATTATGAAGCAATCCACGAGGTTTCTGATGTTCGCTTTTTACTTGTTGAGAATTAGGATACTGGGCTACAAATTTTGCAATAGACTTCTTCATGTTATCCCACTAATACTGCTCCTTAACATCATAATACATCTTTTTCAAGCCGGGATGGATGGAATATCGGGATTGATCAATCTCAATCATAATCATCTCTCTCAACCCTGCCACATTAGGCACACATAACCGTCCCTGGTATCTCAGTACCCCGTCTTCTCGAATCTCAAAGGACTTAATTTTACACTGTTGAATGCTCTCTCTCAATCGTACTAAGGTAAGATCTTTATTGCCGTTCTTTTGCCTCGGCTACCAAAGATGATTCTGATGTATTTTGTACAGTAACCCCTCCATCATCAGAGTCTAACAATCTAGTTCTCATATTGGCTAGCCGATGAAGCTCTTTAGTCAACCATTGTCTACCTGCCTCAATGTGCACTAAGCTTCCCATTGACTTACGACTAAGAGCGCCTGCCACAACATTGGCTTTACCGGGATTGTACAATATCTCGACATCGTAATCTTTCAGTAATTCAAGCCACCTATGTTGCCTCAAATTCAACACCTTCTGCTTGAAGATGTATTTTAAACTCTTGTGATCTGTGTAGATGTCAACATGGACGTCATATAAGTAGTTCCGCCATATCTTCAAAGCATATATTACTGCAGCCAATTCCAAATCATAGGTTGGGTAATTCTTTTCATGCTTCTTCAATTGTCTTGATGCATAAGCAATCACCTTCCCATGTTTCATCAATACACACCCCAAACCTATACCTGAGGCATCATAATATAACATAACCTTTTGTTCCTTCTGGGAGAGTGAGCACTGGCGCAAATGTCAATCGATTCTTTAACTCCTGAAAACTTCGTTCATAAGTGTCAGACCACTTGAACTTAGTAGCTTTCTGTGTTAACTTAGTCAATGGTGTTGATATAGAGGAACACCTTGCTACAAATCTCCTATAATATCCTGCTAGCCCCAAGAAGCTGCGGACTTCTGATGGTGTTGTAGGTCTCGACCAATTCTTTACTGCATCGATCTTTTGAGTGTCGACACTAATACCCTCGTCAGATATCACATGGCCAAGGAATGCTATTGAGTTCAGCCAGAATTGACATTTGGAGAGCTTAGCATATAACTTACGATCCTGAAGCGTCTGTAATACTATCCGCAAGTGGCCCACATGTTCCGCCTTCGAACGAGAATACAACAAAATGTCATCAATGAATACGATCACGAACACATCAAGATATGGCCTGAATAAAGTATTCATTAGATCCATAAAAGTTGATGGGGCATTTGTTAGCCCGAACGACATCACCAAGAGCTCAAAGTGCCCATATCTTTTCCGAAAGGCCGTCTTTGGAGTGTCGGGGGATTCAAATGGGGCATATGCCTTGAGTAGAACTCTCTACTTAGCCTTTAATTCATTGACACTAATTACTCTCTTTGGTTTTGGTGTTTGATGGCAACGAAAGGTATTCAATGTGAATCATTCACTATACACGATCTCCATGTTAGCATGATTCCCTTAGCATTTAAGTGCTGTTAGTGATCTCTTCATTTAATCTTAGTATGATTTCTTTAGGCATTCAAACACTATAAATGATTGGTTTAGTCTATGATTGAAGATTATTTATATATGGATACAATACTGTTATTCTAATGACCTTCTCTTTTATTTTTGGGCATGTACAAATGATTTGGGCCTGTTGAGTTCTTCACTGTGGCCCAAGTCCAGCTCTAATATGGTCTAAGGGTCTTCCTTCGTCGTCATTTGCTACTGATGGGCCTGTCCTTTGAGGCCCAAACCTCCCTGAGTCACTCCTTTCCTTTTATCTTATTCTTTAGTTTGCACTATGTCATTGCTTGTTGCTGTTTCTTGTTTGTAATATCTCATTATGTATGTGATAAGTATATATATTGGATTGAATGTTTATCCTTGTCTTTTAATTCATAGAATGACTTAGGCAAGCCTAAAGAACTTAGGATTTAAAAAGAAGCCTTAATTAGCAATTAATTTCATATCCGCTAATCATAAGCTGTTATGCATTTGTCATGCTTTACTAACTCTTTTCTTAAAGATTTTTGAAGCCCAAAGGCTTAATGATGTTCGACCAAAAATACATATATTTAACCATTATTGCCTCACATTATAGCACTTTTAATCATACTTTGAGTATTAGTTATATTACTTTGTGCTTGATATTATATTTTAACTGTGTAGGAATAAAGTTGTGTGAAGGCGAAGAGATTTGAAGCAAAATTGAATAAAACATGGAAGAAAAAGAAAGAAAAATAAAAGAATAAAATAAGGTGAGGGGGGGGGGGGATACTATTTGGTGTTTTGTCCCCCCAAAAGTAAGAGAAAGAGATGGAAAATTTAATTGAAAGCAAAGAAGGAATTCAATAAAAAAACGTTACTGTTTTCTGCGCTAGGGCCAGCGTTAAGCGTTGGTCTGGAAGCTCAAAGCGGGGGCTTGTCCTATTTCTCCTGGGATTTGGTTATTTCGACACTACACATTCCCAACTTGTATAAAAGGGGTTCTAAACATATTTTGAAAGGGGATAACTTTTTTTAGAGTAACTTTTGACCAAGGGAGAGCACAGAGTCGCCGTGGAGGCCGAGTTTCATCTTTCTTCCATCAAAATTAGTATTTTCTACATTTTGTTTGTATGATTTATTGTTTTGCTGCCATGTCTATGTGGAGCTAAACTTCATGTTCTAGGGCTGTGGCTCTTTAATGACTATTGTTATTAGGATATTGATTTTGCTTTCTTGATTTATCATATTAGTTTATTTATTCAATCATGTGCTTAATTGTTTGATTGCTTGATCACCAATTTAGTACTATCTATGAATCTAGAATTAAACTTGAAAGTGGGAATTCAAGATTGCATATAGGATTGAGTAGAGAAAGTTCATAAACCTAGGCATCGGGAACGGATTCGCGGTTAGGATAAACATATATCTAATTGCCTTGCTTGGTTGATTTATAGGAATTATAAATGCTTTCTTGCTAGTTCTAATTCCATAGGCATATAAGCGTTAAGTTAGCTTGCATAGGAGAGTAAGAACTCGACAGATTATTATAAGTAATATTAACCCTGTTAACTAATAAACTAGATAAATTAGTTAGTCAATTCAATTGAAGAATACATTAAGAATGTTAGATAGCCCATAACCCTGGATCGTTTTCATTACATTGACAACATAAAAATCTATACTTCCTTTGTTCAGAGTCCATTATTTGTTTATTTTATTTTAATTAGTTTAGAATCAAATATTTATAGGTTTAATCCTTGTTCAGATAATTAGGATAGTCTAATTTAGTAAATAGCTAATCACAAGTCCTTGTGGGTTCGACATCCGACTTTTAGTCACTTTATTACTTGACGACCGCGTATACTTGCATATGCATTTGGTTGCAACAAGTTATTGGCGCCGTTGCAGGGAAACTTAGAAATTAGATATTTTTATAGATTAGACATTTTTTAATCTATTAATGTTTTTTTGTTTTAGTTTAGTTAGTATTTTTTTATTTATTTTAGCATGGAATATTGGAATAAAAATTATTTGAATGATGGTTATTCTTATTTTGATGATCCTTTTCCATATTGTGGAGGACCCCACTGGTGGAAAAATTGTCAGAATATTCCCGGGAGCGAGTTATGCGCACAATCTCAATCCTTTGAGTGGAATATTTGTCATATATGTGGTGGTCAATATGGCCATTGGGATGGTTGTCCGAATTCTTTTCATCCTTATTTGCGCCCTTATTATGATCTTTTTAACAGTGTTTGTGAGTTTGGTAGGGGCAATGAAGTGCAGGATATGGAACTTGATGCATATATTAGTTTTATTCTGAGGCAAGTAGCAGAGCAACAGGATGAACTCAAAAAAGATATGAAAATAATGAGGGCAGCAATCACAAGAATGAAGGCCAATATGGAAGAATCAAATGAAGAGAGCGAGTACCAGCAAGAAGAAAGTTTTGAAAAAGAGGAGATTTTGAGTCAAACTTGGCTAGTGGAACAAGCTCAAAAGTTAGAAATATATGAGGCTCAACGTGCGGAAATTACTGATGGGATGAGACACTTTATAGACGAAAGAGTTGAACTGGGACAAGAGATCGATAAATTTGGCACTACTATTCACGACTTGGAAGATGAATTGAATGCAAAGGTTGTTGTGTCTAACGCCCAATAAAATAGTTCTCAGTTGTGTGAAGCTAAAAAGGAGCTTATACGCCAAATTGAGGAGCTAAAAGTGGAGGGTAAATCATTCGGACATACTTTTATTGATGATGTCCATGTTGAGGAAAGCACTATAGAGTCATGTGAGAAAGTAGACAATATTATATTTGAAGACTGGTGTGTATACATATGAGGATGTAAATAGTGACGTAATTCTATAGTTGGGGCGTACTGGTCCTCATTCCATGCATTTTTCGATATTGTGTTGGATGATGATATGGAAATTGATTCATTCGAGCGTTGGGACGAGCCAACGGACGAGGAACAAGCTGCTTATATTCTTGGATTTGTCGTGTCAGAGAGCAAAAATTACATTTCCTCATACAAAGGCCGAGAAGTATAGAGTGAAAAATTTATTACTTGGCCTGTTTTTTTTATATCCCCACCAAAGGAGCATAGCCACAAACTGGATGCATGTTAGGGGTACAATTCATAAGTTCGAGGTGGAGGCACAAAGTGGTTCACGTCATGCCGCGATATTAAATTAGGTTCTTGTTGAGAGGCAACTCAGCTTTACTGCTTTCTTTTATTTTTTTTGATTTTGTTTTTAGTATATTATTTTTGTAGTGTTATTTTATTTTGTAAGATTTTGAGCATAGGAAGCAAAGCCATGGGAAGTGTGCAAAAGTGAGCAAGATGGTTGGAATTAAGTGTGGGGTGCTTTTACTGTTTAACCAAAGAATTGGATTCTTTTCCCAAAGCTATTTTAAGAAGAACACGGGTTTCTGATACCCAAAGAATAAGCTAATAATTATAAGTAATCTCGTAAATAGAAAGTAGTAAGATGCACAAAAAGTAAGTGTATTGCAATAGTCATTCGAATGTGTGTCTTTACAGGCTATATTTTACTCCCTTATATAGGGAATCTCCTAATGTAACGTCTACCCTTTTCAGTGATTGGGCATTAATGACTAATTATGACATTAATGTAACATTACAATGATCAACCTTAACTATTGCCTGAATGTTTTGTAATGCGTGGATCACTAATTTGAAGATCTCTGAATCTGCCCAGATATATTTTGACCGTGTCTCTTCATCTTCTCAATCAGGTTGAGACTTTCGTAGCTAATTAACCCGTGGATGTGATTTTTCGTGCCTCTTTGCCTCATACCTCTTCATAGAGTCCCGTCCAGCTGTCGTATCTTCATTGCTCCACGTAGACTGCTGAGTCATCAAGATTTATTACACGTGTGAAGCTCTTTTTACCAATATAGATAGTCCCCCCACTTACCATATATTTATCAATTTAATATTTGGTAAGTAGATACTCATTTATGGCGGAAATATTTTGCCGCCGCTTCACACGAATCATTGCATCTTTTTCTGTACGTAAGCGTTGCTTGTCACTTCCATTTAATGCTTATGCCACGTGGCATTCCCGGGTTGGTTCTGTAATTCTTCAGCGTCTTTTAGGGCTTTTTTGCGGCTGCATCAGTCACGAAGTGACATCTTCAATTATGGCTTTCACATCATTGTTTTTTCCATTTTTTGACGGTTGTCTTCGAGTATAAATACCCCTTTTTCTTCTCTTTCATGAAAAACTTTTGACTTTCAAACTTTATTTGTAAAGAGATTTTTCCTTGCCTTTGTAGATATGTATTCTTCAAACCAATCTAAGAGAGTCATAAATGTTGATGAGTTGACTCCCTCTTCTGCTCCAACACGGAGTAGGAGAGGCGGCAGGTTGAGGAGTTTAGGTTCTACTCCTTCAAGGGGTTCTTCTTCTTCTTAAATTACTTCTCCTCCCTTTTCCAGATCTTTAACTTCTCTAAGGTCTAGGGCTTCTAGATCTTCGTCCAAACGTAGAGAACGTCAGGAACCTTTGCGCGAACCGAGGGTCGATGAAATAGTACCTGCGGAGTTCACCTTTTCTAGGGATAGTCAGGCCCTTAGAGATCAGGTTTCTTCATTATCGTCTCTTGTTAGTGTTGACAAGTACCCTACCCAACTCACTGAAGGTTTAATTCCTCTTATACGCAGGGATTGTTATTGGAGTTTCGATTTTCCTGTAATCGTTTCAAACAGTAATCAAAGAATAACGTCTTACAAGACGGGGAATTCTTTTGCTTATACCTATCCCTTTACATTAGAGTTCAAGCCTCCCATTGACCCAGTAACTATCGAGTCAAAATTTTCTTGGGACAAGTCGGTCCTCTTGTATGGCGAGTCATTGCATGTCTTAGATATTTGGCTACTTTAGCTTCGATCCCCTTTACCTTTTATCATCTTATTCACCTCTATTCCCCAATGTTGTTCCGTCATGGAATTTTTACCCTAGCTGCTAGGAGTAAAAGGGTGTTAGTGACTTCTGAAGATGATAAGGATCGAGGTTGGTTTCTTCCGTATGTTGTTGTTACTACTGCTAGTTTAGTAGGTGAAGAGAATATTCCCTTCCTTGAGAAGTGGAATTTTGCAGGTGAGTGCATTTTGCTCACATTCCTTGCTTTTTGCTTTAAATATTTTATCAATATTGCAGCTCTTCTTTTTGCAGCAATCATGGGAACCGTCGAGAATGTCTCCGATTTCAGAGATTGGGTAGAAAATCATTTATTAATCGCTCCGTTAGAAGAACGTTCATGGAAGTACCTCTCTGAGAGGTTTGGTTGGAGAGTTAAGACTCATGGTAAGTGAAGTTTTTGTTTGTACTTGTTTATTCCTTCGAGAATTATTTAATCCTTTCTTTTTGGCAGGGTTTCCTGTCATGGAGTTTCTGCATCCGCGTCTGGTCCCAAGTTATCCCTGGCTTTGGCCCAGGAGATCATTTCAGGCTCTTCTTCATCAAAGAGAAAAGCAGGTGGGTCAAGGACCTCGGGAGAAGAGGAGGAAGAGGAGGGCACTTTGGTTCATTGGTTCCGCAGAAGGAAGGTGGTCTCAGACGACGAGTCTACACCTGTCATTGTGCCTTTCGTACCTAAAGTTGGACTTTCTGCCTCCGAGGATGCTACTCCCTCTCCCGTGTGTGAATCTGTTGGTCAATTGTTACGTGAAGGCTTTGGTTCTGTTGTTGATGAAGCTCCCTTGGCTGTTTTCTCTCCTTCTCTTAGAGAACTCCCTTCAACTGTTCCAGTTATCTCTCCTACTCCCATGGCTATCCCTGCTTCTGTCGTTTCTCTCTCTCCCGTGGCTTTTTCGCCCCCTCAGACTTCCTCGCTCGTGGCTCTTGCATCTCTACCTGCTTTCGTGCCTTCTGTTACAGAAGTAGGGTCTTCCAGCGTAGAGATGAGGCAAGTGATGATAGAAGTTCCAGCAGAGGGTAGTCTCTTTAAAAAGTCTGGCCAGCCTGATGTGTGGTTGAAACCGTTGATAGGCCCGACAGCGAGAGCTAAGTTGGACAGCCACACTTCCCTTACATGGGCTAATGAAATCGTGCATACTTCTTTAAAGGTAAAATGCATTTTCTTATGTTCATTCTTGTACATGTATTTACCATATATAATTGGCTTTATTTTGCAGATCAATCTTATTGGAACGGAGCTTATGAAAAGGATTTCTCATACGGAGCAGGAAGTAAAGGAGTGGCATGCTAAAGCAGGTAACTGGAAGGAACAATATAAAATTTAAGGCTCGTCATGGAGGCTGTAGAAGAAGAAAAATGTACCTTGGAGCAGCAGGTGACGGTCATGACGGCAGAGTTGGTTGTGGAGAAGGCATCCTCTGATCAGGCAGACAAGGATAAGAGTGTCCTACAGTCCTCATTCGCGGAGCAACTGTCTCGTGCCTCTGAAGAGGTCAGGAGTTTGAAGGCCTTACTAGACCAAAAAGGAGGAGTTCGGGAGAACTAGTGCAATCTCTTACTCAGACCCAGGAGGATCTCCGCAACTCTTTGGAGAAAGTTCAATTCCTGGAAAGGTCTTTCGCTCCTTTAAGGGCCTCTAATGATGCTGCTATGACTGAGAGGGATGAACTAAGAGCTGAAGTTATGCTATGCGAGAAGGATTACGAAGCTCTTGAAGACAGGGAAACTGTCAATGTTAGTTGGGCGTATATGAACTCTCGCCTCGACACATTGACCTAAATGAGCCGAGAGAATTTTGACCTTAATGCTGGAATTGCAAAAATCAAGGAGTCCATTGAGAAGGCTCAACAAGGTCAGAATCTCTCTTCACCTGATGGTGAGGCTCATGCTGCTCAAGTCTCTTCGTCCTAAGCCGCTCCTGCTCCTTCTGCTAGTGAAGTCAACCCCCCTCTTGATGAAGTTTAAGAAGTTGGTTCCTCCCCCTTTTTTTTCTTTGTCTCAATTGGTGGTTACACCCAGTCCCATCGGGGGTAAATTTGGATCTCTTTAAAGTCTCCAAATGACAACTTAGGGGCACCTCAATGTATAAAAAAACTCTATACGGCTAAGTATAAGTTAATACTTAGTTTTTACTTAGCCGTTTAATATATTAATGCAAGTATGACTATTATTTTCCGTTGAGTTTTTGTTTCACTCTTTAAGTCTTTTGCATGCTTTATTTTGCGAGGTTTTAGTTTTACCTTTGAGTTTTGTATATAGAATGCTTTAAATTACTCGTACCTTTTCGTAATAGGCACAATGTCATATTAAATGTGTGCCTTTTTTGTAGTACGCATTATTTATGAAAGAGGGCCCTTTTTTGATCGACACTTAATGAAGAAGACGTCTCAACTTCATAAAGGTGTAATAATGCAATGGAGTGATAGGAATTTTTCACATGTTTAAGAATGTTTCTGAGGAAAGTTTTTTTTTTGTTTGAACTTTCACAACATTTTACGTGTGTTTGATTATCGTCTAAAACTCATGTTGCAACTGTTTTCTTTTAACATATTTGATATACACTTGTATTTCGTAACTGTTTTTCGTATGTAACCGTTTTTTCGAGTTAATACAAGAGAGCAACTGTTTTTCGTTCGTAACAGTTTTTATTCAAGTTGGGTTTTCACCCGTAACTTTTTTTGTTTTATAATAGTTTTCAATAAGCATGAGGGAAATTCTCTTACATCCGTAACTGTTTTATTTGATAACAGTTATATGAGTACAAAGATTTCGTAACTGTTTTTAGTTACAACAGTCTAACCTTTTGAATAAGTACAAAGATGCGTATTTCTTCCTTGCAGCTAACATTTTTCCTTTTATCCTGAACATATTCGAAAGTTTTTTTGGATTAGGCTTTGTGTTTGAGTCTTTGGCTCTTTCAATTTTGCTCGTATCACTTGACTTGTTGGATAGATGGATCTTCAGGCTTCAAGCTTTGACTTTTTTATAGTCTTTTTTTGCTTCGTCTTTGCCTTCCATACTGTATAGTCCCCCAAGTGTTTGAGCTTTGAAGAATGAAATCTCGAGCACTTGAATATTCCTTCCTTGTTGTTCTTTTCCTGAAAAGGAAAAACATACGGGACACGAAGGTGTATAGTTTTTAGATGATGACTGCTTAACCCTTTAAAACGTCCATCAGAAAGTGTAACCTTAGACCGGGAATTTAGTTACTTCCTCTCGTCTTTGAAAGTCTAGTATTATCATCTGGTTATGGGTTAGCTTTATGCTTATCATCTAAAAAGGTTAGTAAAATTTTAAATGTTGAAAATAAAATCGAACCTGTGATACCTGACCGGGGGTATCAACTTCTTTTCCTTAGAAGTAGTACTTCTTCAAGTGGGTGACATTCCAACTTGTTGCTAGGATTCTGCCATCCATAGCTTCCAGCTCGTAGGCGCCCTTCTCAGCTATGCCTCGGACTTTGTAGGGTCCTTCCCAATTTGGACTTAGCTTTCTTGCGCCTGCTTCTTTCGTTGATTGAAAGAAATTTTTGAGGACGAAGTCCCCAATCTTGAAGTACCTGAGATGAGCTTTACGATTGTAATAACACTCTATGATTTGTTTTATAGTTGCCATCCGTATTACTGCTTCTTCTCTCCGTGGTTCGAGCAGGTCCAGATTGGTCCTCAATTTGTCATCGTTTTCTTCCTCCGTGGATGTTGTAAACCTTATGCTTGGTTCGCCAATCTCCACAGGTATTAAGCTTCTAAGCCATATAAAAGTGCGAACGGAGTTTCTCTCGTGGTTGTTTTTGAAGTTGTTCTATATGCCCATAGTACCGCTGGTAACTCATCAGGCCAGTTTCCTTTGGCTCTATCTAGACGCTTATTTAGATTATTGATGATGAATTTATTCGTTGACTCAGCCTGAACAATAGCCACGAGATGGTATGGCATTAAAGTGATCCGTTTAATTTGCCAGCTTTCAAAGAATTCTGTGATTTGTGAGCCTATGAATTGTGGGCCATTATCACACACGATCTCCTTTCGTATCCCAAATCGGAATATTATGTTTCACCATAAGAAACTTTTAACTTCCTTTTCTCTTACCTGTTTGAACGCTTCTGCCTCTACCCATTTTGTAAAATAGTCGGTTAGCACGAGCAAAAACTGTACCTGTCCTTTAGCTGTGGGAAGAGGTCCAACTATGTCCATATCCCATTTTATGAAGGGCCATAGGGATATTATTGGATGCAATAATTCCGCTGGTCGATGCATGTTATTGGAAAACCTTTGGCACCTGTCGCATTTGGATACATAGTTCTCGGCCTCTTCTTCCATCTTAGGCCAATAGTATCCAGCTCTGATTAGGGCTTTCACTAAGGATCTCGCCCCTGAGTGATTTCCACAGTGTCCTTTATGGACTTCATTCATCACAAACTCCGTTTGGTTAGGTCCGAGGCATTTTTCCAGGGGCCTTCCGAACATCTTGTGATATAATGAGTTGTGAATAAGGCAATACCATGCATCTTTGCGCCATAGTGCTTGAGATGTTTTCTTGTCTTCAGGTGCGGTGACATTCTGCAAAAAATTTAGGATTTCGTTTCTCCAATCCCAGGTTAAATTGTTGAAAGTTACCTCATTCTAACCTGGTCGATCGCTGAATGGAATAGATGAACGATAATTGCATTGTCTGTGTTTGTTACTTCCGCGACTGCTGCGAGGTTATCTAAGGCATCTGCTTCTGCATTTTCCTCTCTGGGTATTTGTACTACATTTCCATGTTTTGAATTGTCTCACGAGCTCTCGTGCCTTTTCAAGATATTGTTGCATCAGAGTTTCTCGAGCGATGTATGTTCCCTGCATCTGATTAACTACCAGTTGGGAGTCACTTTTGATTACGATTTGCTCGATTGAAAGATCTCGTGCGAGTTCTAATCCTGCAATAACAACTTCGTACTCTGCTTCATTGTTAGTTATATGATAACATTTGATGGCCTGTCGTGTCTTTTCGCCCACGGGTGATATTAAGACTATGCCTAAGCCGACACTTTTTATATTGGAAGATCCATCGGTAAATAGGGTCCATAGACTCGGATTAGCACCGTTAAAGAGTTGTAACTCTTTTTCCACTTCAGGGACAATGCTATTACTAAAGTCAGCGACAAAATCAGCTAAGATCTGAGACTTGATTACAGTCCTAGGCTGATATATTATTTCATGCTCAGTTAATTCTATGGCCCACTTTGCTAATCTTCCTGATAGTTCTTGTTTATGCAGTATGTTTCTTAATGGATATAAGGTCACAACTGTGATTGGATGACATTGAAAGTATGGCCTTAATTTTCTAGATGCCATGATTAGAGCTAAGGCTAACTTTTCTAGATGTGGATATCTAGTTTCAGCATCTAGTAATGTCTTGCTTACATAATAAATAGGAGATTTTTTACCTTTGTTCTCCCTTACAATTACTGCACTTACAGCAATTTTTGAGAATGCAAGGTAGATGTATAGCCTCTCCATCTCCCTTGGCTTTGACAGCAACGGAGGTGTTGAAAGATAAGCTTTTAGGTCTTTGAGAGCCTGTTGACATTCTTCAGTCCATTCAAACCGATTTTCCTTTTTGAGAACTGCAAAGAATTTAAAACTTTTCTCGGAAGATTTGGAAAGAAATCTTCCTAAGGCTACAATTCTTCCCGTTAGTCTTTGAACTTCCTTTTTGTTTATAAGTACATCAAGTATTTCTTCTATAGCTTTAGTTTGATCAGGATTTACCTCTATTCCCCTGTTTGATACAAGGAAACCCAAGAATTTACCTGATGTTACGCCAAAAGCGCATTTTTCTGCATTCGACTTCATATTATACCTGCGTAAAATGTCAAAGGTAATAGAGAGGTGCTGGAAATGGTCTTCCGCCCGTGTTGATTTTACAAGCATATCATCGATGTAAACTTCCATCGTTTTTCCCAGATATTCCTGGAACATCTTGGTGACCAGCCTTTGATAGGTGGCTCCAGTGTTCTGTAAGCCAAAAGGCATAACTTTATAACAATAAGTCCCACAGTTTGTAATAAAGGAGGTTTTTTCCTTGTCTGAAGGATCCATTTTAATCTGATTATAACGCATCTAAAAAGCTTAACAATTCATGACCTGCAGTGGCATCAATCATTTGATCTATATATGGTAATGGGAATGAATCTTTGGGGCATTCTTTATTTAAGTCAGTATAATCTACGCATACTCTCCATTTGCCATTCGTTTTAGGTACGACCACAGTGTTAGCTAGCCAGTTAGGGTACGTTACCTCTCGTATCGAACCAATGTTCAAGAGTTTATGTACCTCTTCGTCAATCACTTGGTTCTTGAATGGTCCTTGCATTCTTTTCTTCTACTTAACATGTACAAAGGATGGATCTTCATTTAGTTTATGAGTCATCACTTATGGTGGGATACCTGTCATATCTGAGTGGGACCACGCAAAGCAATATGCGTTAGCCTTTAAATAATCAATTAACTTACCTCTTCGACCAGAGCTCAGCCTCGTGCCTATATACACTTTCTGTTCAGGTTTTTGTTCAAACAATGGAACAACTTCGAGCTCTTCTGTAGTTGTTTTGATGTGCTCTTCTTCCTCCGATTCATGAATGACGTATGGTATGGAATCTACATCCATGTGGTCCAATGCATCTTCTGTGGTGACTTGATTCACTTTCTCGTGAGTATTTTCTTTCGTGGCTATTTCAGCAGTAATACCTTCCGTACCTATTTGGGCAGTAATTTCTTCCATGCCTGTTTGGGCGGTGTCACCTTCTTGAGAGATTTTCTTATCCTTTGATTCTTCCACCTCTACCTTTTTGTTGTAGTGTACCACATAATTTATATTTCTCGTGGTTTGCTGATCGCCTCTTATTTGATGAATCCCCCATTTAGAGGGGAATTTAATTACCTGATGCAAGGTGAAGGGTATTTCTTTCATGTCGTGGATCCATGGACTTCCCATGATTACGTTATAATCCATGTCAGTATCAATGACTTGGAACCTTGCATTTTTTATTACTCCCTCAACATAAGTGCTAAGTTCAATTTCCCCTTTTGTTATAACCGTAGAGTTATCAAACCCTGATATGGCTCGTGCCTTTGGGATTACTTGATTCCCCAATAGCATTTCTTCCACGACTCTTAGCAAAATGATATTGGCTGAACTACCTGAATCAATCAACACTCTTTTTACGTTAGTGTCATGAATAAGTAAGGATATTACCAGAGCATCGTTGTGAGGAAGCATTAATCGCCGAATTCTGCATCATCGAAGGTTATATCCTCTGCTTCCAGATTTTCACGAACCCGCTTTCCGTGTGTAATTGTGAACTTCGTGGTCGTTTGAAGACCACTCTATTTACTTCTTCACCTTTGTGTATCACGTTGACGGTTCGTTTTGGAGATGGAGGTTTTGAGGGCTCCTGCATGTTCTTCATGTATGCCTGTTTACCTTTTTCACTAAACAATTCTGTCAAATATCCCTGTTTCAATAATTGTTCTACCTTACCTTGAAAAAATATGAAATTTGTAGTTCTATGTCCATGATCATTATGGAATTCAATCCAGAAATTTGGGTTCCTCTTATTCGGGTTCGACCTCATCTCTTTGGGACATCGAACCTTATCACCCATATTTCTTAATACTGAAATTAGTTCGGAGGTACTTACATTGAAGGTGTGATCCCCAATTCGTGCATTACCTCTAGGTCGTTCATCTCGATCCCTTCTGGATCTAGATGAGGAAGATCCCGCATCTCTGCTTGGTGGTCCATAATCTGACCTGGTGTTTTTGAACCTGGGACGGGTTTCACGTCCCGATGGTCCTAAGTAACGATCATACCTATTTTTACCTAATCTCCTGTCTGATTCTGATCATCCGGATCTGGTATAATCTTCATCTTTCAAACGAGCAATGGTATCTTTTTCTATTCGAAGTTTACTACTGTACCTGTTATAAATATCGTTCCACGTTGTAGCTATGAATTCTCTCAAGCTTTCCTTGAGTCTCCTCATGGCTTCTGAGCTTTTTTTTCACTTAGATTACAATGCCATGGCTGCCCAATTATCAGGCACCCTTGGTAGGTGCATTCTTTCTCGTTGAAATCTGTCAACAAATTCACGAAGTAGTTCCGTGTCTCTTTGTTTTATTTTAAAGATGTCCTCCATCCTTTTCTCGACTTTTTGCGCACCGGACTGTGCCTTTATGAAAGAATCTGCAAGCTCAGCAAAAGAATCAATAAAGTTTTCAGGTAGAAGAGAATACCAGGTTAGCGCCCCTTTGGTAAGTGTTTCTCCAAACTTTTTAACCAGGACCGACTCAATTTCTTGTTTTGTGGTAAAAGTAGTCACATGGTCGTGTGTGTTGGTTGTCTCGTCATACTTAGGTACGTTAGGCATTTTAAACTTCTTTGGAATAGGTATGGGTGTTGCGCTTGGTTTCCAAGGTTATTGAGAATATCTATCAACGTCAATGCCTTTGATAACATGTGGTACTTCAGGAATTTGTTCGATTCGATCATTTTGTTCCTTCACTTGTTTCTGCAAATTTAGTAATAAAGTCTGTAATTCAGAGTTATTAGACATACCTGGTCTCGCTTCGAGAGATTCATTAGGAGTATCTCCCCTTCCTGAGTTTGCCAACCTAGATTGAGGATTTTCCATGGTGATGGTATTATTGGGGGGTGGTGTCAGTGGTGTAGGTGACGCTGCTGGTAATCCCATCGCAAATTCTTTCAAAGCCTGGCTCACATACTCTGCAATCATTTGCTTTACTCTATATGGTTCTACCATTTGATCATTATTATCGTTGTTTATTAGATCTTTCTGGGGATTGTTTCCTTGAACCACGTGGGGTTCCTGAAGATGATGGAACTGGGGTTCCATTCCCTTGCTGGTTGTTGTCGTTGTAGTTCGACATAGTTCAGAGGATATCGCTTGAAAAGCAAACAAAGATTATCAGATTCCGGTAACGGAACCAATTTGCTTAACCAAAGAATTGAATTCTTTGCCCAAAGCTATTTTAAGAAGGACACGTGTTTCTGATAACCAAAGAATAAGCTAATAATTGTAAGTAAACTCGTAAATGGAAAGTAGTAAGATTCATAAAAAGTAAGTGTATTGCAATAGTCATTCGAATGTGTATCTTTACAGGTTATATTTTACTCCCTTATATAGGGAATCTCCTAATGTAACGTCTACCCTTTTCAGTGATTGAGAATTAATGACTAATTATGACATTAATGTAACATTAAAATAATCAAGTGTAACTGTTGTGTGAATGTTGTATAACGTGTGGATCACTAATTTGAAGATCTCTGGATCTGCCCTTTATTCTTCCCAGATACATTTTGACCGTGTCTCTTCATCTTCTCAATCAGGTTGAGACTTCTGTAGCTAATTAACCCATGAGTGTCATTTGTCGTGCCTCTTTGCCTCATACCTCTTCATAGAGTCTCGTCCAGCTGTCATATCTTCATTTCTCCACGTAGACTGCGGAGTCATCAATATTTATTACACGTGCAAAGCTTAGTTTTACCAATACATGCACAAAGAACCATCCTTGGGAGAAGTCTAAGTACCCTGTGAGCTGCTCGTGCTTGGGCCTTTGGCCTTTCAGGGAGTTTCTTGTCCACCCTCATTATTAATTTGATTTATTTGTGCATTGGGGACACTGCACACCTTTAAGTACAGTGTGGGAGGATTCCTCTAGATAATTAATAGTAGTATGTTAGAAAATGTTAACTTCTTATTTTGATTTTAGCTTCTTTTTTTATTTTTGGAGTGTGTAGTATTTAGTAGATTAATTTACTTTTTTAAATGTGGAAAATAAGAAAAAAAATAAATTGAAAAAGGTTGAAAATTTGGATTTTTCCCGACAATGGATCTCCTAGACAGTTTTCTTGAGGGATTAAAGTCTAAACAAAAATCCAAAAATATGTCTTTTAGCTTTATTTAGGTAGTAATAATCCCTTGTGAATTTTCTTTGTGCCTCGGTTCTTTTCCATGGGATGTAGTTTGGAACCGGGTAGTAGTTTTTCCTTTTATTTTTCAATTTTTAGAGTAGATTAGAATTTATGAAATAAATGGAGGAAGAAATATGAGATTCATATGCGCTCTTGACTTGTTTGATAGTAGCATATTTAGGCTTTGGCACGTGTAGTACCTTCCCTATGTTTTATAATTGATCATGATGCCTTATAAATTGGATAGCATGTTTTGTGGCGCCTATATCTCGTTTACTTGATTTATGTTCACTTTGTGCTTAATGCTTAATATCTCGTGGCTTTGTGAATACTTTCATTTGTTGAGAGCCGGAATGAGACCATCCTTAGTAAGCCATGTGCCATGTGTGGTGAGGTTTTTGTGTAGTCTATGTATTGTACTTGTATCTAGAACTTGCCCGACATGTGAGTTGAGCGAAATTTTAGGTGATGCTTGATTTACAAAAATGACTTTAGGCTTTCTTTGATCTTTTTGAGCTTAAATGCTTATCACAAATAAAATCTATCCCTAGTTAAACCTTTTGAGCTTATATACTTTTTTTTGGCACCCACATTACAAGCCTATACCTTTTTGTTCTTAATTGATATTTTTGATACTATTACCTCTTAAAGCACTTTAATTATGAAATGGGCGCTGAAAGAAGTAAGAAGGGACTAAGTGTAGGGTGGCTTTTGAGTGGAACCAATGAAAGGAACAAATGTGCACCTGTTTTGTAAAAGAATACACCTGTGATGACCCAAAGAGTCATCTTATGAATTAAGACTCCATTCCGGGCTCATTAACCTTAAAAAGACTGATTTTAATTACTTCGATTTGCATCCACAGTCCGGACGTGAAACCGGAAAGCTTTTATGTGAAAATATGAGAAATAATAATTTTGGAATTTAAAATTTTGTTTTAGTTGACTAGGGTCAACATTTTGAGTAAACGGACCCGGATCTATGTTCCGACGATCTCGGGAGTTCCATAGTAAAATATGGGACTTGGGCGTATGTCACGACCCCAAATCTAACTAGTCATGATGGTGCCTATCGTGGAACTAGGCCAGCCAAATTAACGCTCAAACGTAAATAATCTTTCATTTATATCATTACTAAACTGATAATCCATAAAGGTTTCGTCTAATCATTTTAAAACAGATAAAGTCACACCGAGTATTAAATACAACCCCAAGATCCCGGAGTCACTGGTCATGAGCATCTAACAAAATATACAAGTCTGGAACACAAGCTTAATAATAATAATAAGAGGGAGAAAGCAGGGATGCGGACACGTGCAACTACCTCACAAATCTCCGAGAAATCCCTAAGGCAGGTAAACAGCTCACTGTGCCCTAACACCTAAATCTGTACACAAGGTGCATGGAGTAATGTGAGTACGCCAACTCAGTATTAATCAAAATAAATCAGGTCTGAGCAGTAAGAAACACATAAAGTCAAATCATCATTTCACAATAAGCACAGTCTATCTTTCCAACAGTGGATACGTTAAATCATCACGCTTAAAATCGATTTCAGTAAAAATCATTTGAGAATATACTTGCCGAAAGTTTCAACATAACTTTCAAGAAGTTTAGTGTCAAAATGATAAAAATCATAAAAAGCGCCTCGGCCAAAAACATATTTCATAAACTGCCCCTCGGGCGTAACATCACTCAGAATCAACCTGTCGGGCATACCTCACAGTCACTCATAATCATCCCCTCGGACAACCTCATAGTCACTCATAATCACACCCTCTGGCAACCTCACAGTCACTCATAATCAGCCCCTTGGGCAACCTCACAGTCACTCATACCTCCCAATCACTCGTCACTCGGCGCTCGCACTCAGTAGGTACCTGTGCTCACTAGGGGTGTGTACAGACTCCGGAGGGGCTCCTATAGCCCAAGCGCTAATATCAAGCCATCTCGTGGCATAATCACTCAGGCTCTCGGCCTCTCACATATCGTAAATAATATAACATGATGCGGCGTGCAACCCGATCCCATAGCATCCTCACAACATAGGCCCTCGGCCACACTCAGTCAAAAATCTCTCAAAGAGCCACTCGGGCTATCAGTAAAACGTGGTACTCGACCCAAAATATCATTTTATATGTCAAAATAGTGTAAATAAGACTGAGTTTCGAAATCAGTTATACATAACATGGCTGAGTGTAAATCATAAGTCTAACACAGTGAGGAATAGCAGTAAAAGCCACCGAGGAGTCTAAACAGATCGGCACAAGGCCCTAAACATGGCTTACAACCCAAATATAACAATAGTCTTAAAACACGATTTAATATATGATTTAAAAGTAAATACGCAACTCAATAGTTTCCACAGGAAGGACCAAATCCAAATCCCCAATCAGTGCACGCCAAACACTCGTCATCCAGCATGTGCGCCACTCCGAAAATAGTGAGAAAATACGAAGTACGGGGTTTCTTACCCTCAGGACAAGATTTACAGTCATTACTTACCTCAAACCGGTCCAAAAATCTACTCCGTGATACTCTTGCCCCCTCGAGTCGGCTCCCAAACTCTCCGAGTCTATCAAAACCAGATTAATAATATCAAAATATGCTTGGGAGATGAAACTCATTCGAAATTTATCACAATTAGGCACAAATCCCGAAATTGGCCCAAATCGGCCCCCGGGCTCACGTCTCTGAATTCGATACAAATCACAAAAATAGAATCCTTATTCCCTCACGAGTCTATGCATACCAAGAACATCAAAATCGGACCACAATAGCCCCTTCAATTACTCAATTAAAGTCTCCAATTTTCCATGCCCTAACTACCCCAATTTTGGGTTTAACTCCCAAAATTTCAGGTTTAATTGCTTAGGAAAATAACATAGAATCAAGTTTTGAAGTCAAAAATCATCTTACCTCCAAATGTTTCCATTCGATTCCCTCTTCAATCCCTCTCAAAAGCTTCAAAAATCGCCCAACAATGGAGAAAGTAGACTGAAATTCGCGAGATGGCTTTTTAAACATTCTGCCCAGGTCTCATTCCTTAATCACGATCGCGAAGCACAAAATGTTCGCCCCACAATTAACCCAACCCGATCACGGAACATCCCACGCGATCGCGAAGATTTTCCTTCTCAACTCACGTGATCGCGTCTCTCCCCACGCGACCGCGCTGAACAAACCTTCCACTCCTCACCTGCTCACTCTCTTCTACACAGACACGACCCTGGCCACGCGTAGCACAACATTACAGACCCATGCGATTGCAACCTGACCTCTGCGATCGCATAGAGAAATTTTTCATCCCTGCCCAACTTGGCCTACACGATCGGCAGACCTTTCTACGCAATTGCGAAGAGAAAAAATACCTGCAGCAAAAACAAGCAAAACATCTATCTCAACAATCTATAAATCGATCCGATAACCACCTGAAATTCACCCGAGGCCCTCGGGACCTCAACCAATCATACCAACACATCCCATAACCTTATTCAAACTTAGTCGAGCCTTCGAAACACCAAAAACAACGTAAAAAAAATCAAATTCACCTCGGATTCAAGCCTATGAACTTTGAAACTTCTAAATTTCACCAAAGATGTCGAAACCATCCAAAACCCTTCCGATTGACCTGAAAATTTGCACACATATCCAAAATGACACTACGAACCTGCTCCAACTTTATGAATTCCATTCCGACCCATATAGCCTATTTTCCACTGCCGACCGGAAATCGTCAAAAATTAACTTCCGCCAATTCAAGCCTAATTCTACACCGGACATCAAAACCACATTCCGAACACACTCCTAAGTACCAAATCACCTAACGAAGCTATCCGAGCCATGAAATATATATTCCGAGGTCGTTTACCAATAATTTAACTCTCAGTTGACTTTTTCAACTATTAGGCCAATTTAAGAGACTAAGAGTCTCAATTCTCACCACGACCACTCTGAACCCGATGCCAACCAACCCAACAAAAAACCCAAGAGATGAACCACATAAAATGAAGTAGAATAGGGGAAAGCGGGCTAAACTCTCGGAACGACCGACCGGGTCGTTACATTCTCCCTCACTTAAACATACGTTCGTCCTCGAACGTGCCCAGGGTTATCTTAGAAACCATCAAATTTCCGTGCAATCCTACCATACACATACCACAGGGTGATCCCACGTCACCCCATCACATATACGTCCAATAGCACAATACAATTGAAATTTCATAATCCAACCTGACCCACAAACCTTAGAACCAAATTCCCACTTCTGAAATAATTTACAAGATCAAAATTCCACAACTATAAACTAAATAAGTCTGAACACACTGTATCAAGCCATATCCGTAACCCAAGATGCAATCACATAATTTACCGCATGACTAAAACACTCATGTAGATAACCCCTAACCACAATAGCTTCTCAAAACAACCCAATACCGGTACATAACCTCTTATCAAGAAATGGCTCGCTATAACACTTTCATATACTGCCGATGAGGAAAGAAACACGTAGAAACTAGCAACCATTCGTCCGATCAGTCATACATGAAGCTTCCCCTTCCTAAACAGGAATTATAGGAGATTTCTAAGTCGACTCCCGATATTTATCCTTCCAACTATGCTATAGTCAATTATGATAGTATTCATTCTAGGTCCAATGACCCCTTCTCATCCAACACGACCACTCTGATGACATGACACATCAATGCAATTCAAAGCCATAAAATGTGCAAATCGTGCACTCAATAGCAACATCCCAATGTAATCAAATTATATAAAAGGTTCACACGAGAGGACCATCCTGCCATTAACAATTACCGTCACAACACCATGCCAAGAGCCTGACACTCATCGAAAAATCAAAACGCACGAATCTGACACCAAGGATCATACCTCCACATAACTCTGCTACAATGCGTGATCCCATCCACACGCTGGTCCACATGAAATACTTCGAGTCACCTTGCTAAAAATCAATAACCATGCACAATTCGACATCAAGTACTCAAAGTGTGTTGCCCTAACCACGGGGAATCGGACGATACCATGCCACACGAACCCGAAAGAACATAACCAATACATCTTAATCCGCAATACTCAATTACTTACCTTATTCAAATCCCGCTATAAGCCCAAACAAATTTGCACCATATGTGCATATAACCAAAAATCACCACCCCTCGCAACACAGAAGGTTAACCCCTAGATCAATCCAGAATATGAATAAACTCAATGACAATCGAATGGTACATCCCTCAACAATAGCAATTTGGGGTCAATAATTCCGACCAGGTGCATAACACACACCCATACTAGGACTACCAATAACCTTAAATCAACTATGGTCACCCACAACAGATAGATAACTCACTAAAAATTTCACAATGATTGAATCATGGTACCTACTAATATCTGACTAGTTTTGCTCGCATCTTCACAGTTCACTACCACAAAATAACCTGTTTATGAGAACTCTCAATCTCAAAGTCATGAAGTGCACCAATTACTATATTTGATCTCGTATCCACCGCTCGAATACATAACACATTCCTAATACTCAATCATTCCACGAGGGATACCCCTATAATTCTTCCGTGTCACCAAGCAACCTTGAATATCAGCAGTCGATCCAACAAGAGAGCGTCGCAATACCACTGAAGAACCCTTGACTCCACACATTGCCCTTTTCTAAAATGTATACCTTTATCAAGCCACCCAATAGTTATCATTTACTTAGTCATCTGAATTTACCAATGTTGCCTAAGAATTTTTACCTTCCTTCCAAAACTGAACTGTGACATCACACATGCAATCTCGACTCTACACAAAGTACCGCATACACCATGCCATCCTATGATAAATATGGGAACTTTATAATCCTTTCCGAGCCACAAACAACTACATGCCCAACTAGCCAAGAACTTACAATTGATCCCATCTAGAAGCAAAATCACTATACCTCTCATGCTCCTCACGCCAGTAGAAAATACACATCTCTAACTGTGGTAGAAACCATCAGGAACTATTCGAATCCCATTTGTACAACACCAAACCGTCAGAACTGAATCCTTCTAACTCAACCACGCTACGCAGGTCACCAACACCCGAGAGCATTGCTAGGAAACACATGTAGAAACTCATTACCTCATAAGCACCCAAAGGACTAATCATACCCCTTAGCATGCCGATCCGACCTACTTCCAAGCTATCCTATTAATCCAAGTTCCTTATGAATTACCTCTGAATTGATACCTCTCCTGGCCATAATACCGCAATTCTCAACCCAGACTCACCATACAAGACCCAAGCATAACACCATACAGTCTAAGGCTCGTAAGCCGCTGAATACTCTCTCAAATATCGCCAAAAGTACCACTTTCAAAATACTTACCCTGAAGAGACTTCTTGTGAATCTAAAGCCATTACCTTAATTTTTTTTCCTGATACTGATAAGTAGAATCCATGAAAATGTAGAAATGCCACAATTCTTGACACCATCCAACGTAAGTCTTAGTTCTAGCCAAATACACGCCTTGAAGATCCTCAATTGTTACATATAACCTTGAATCCATCATAACCATTCTCGAGAATCATCCAGTCTATGCAAATCTCAATTACATTGATCAAACAGAACGAATGACCTGGCCCATTTACACACCAACATCTTAGGGAGTAATCCACACACACTCGAAGCAACAATCAAATTACTACATTGCACACACTACACCATTTTACAATTACAACTCAATTATTCAATAAAAAATCCAATTACCCATACAGTACATTACAACCTGTATCCAAAATTTCCATTACTCGAGTCTTCCCCGATCTCAACCCCTGTAAGCCACAACTGATTCACCAGTATACCTCGAACCGAACCCTAAACATCACATAATCGTGCAACCAATTTATCACTAGCAGACTCCCCCACTTGTCTCAAATCCATAGATAAAAAAAATAGTAATTCATAATGACCATACGCTAACACCGCCGCCATACCACAGTGAGATTCAACTAAATCCTTCATAAGCTCATACATAACTCAAACCATTTAACATCCCAAATCATCTACAACCTCGCATCCACCATTGCAATAGCCGTGCCAACTCCCACAAGTGATCTAAACTCTAATTACAACATATATCAATTACTGGTAAAAGAGAACTTGCTACAAAATAACATAAGGATCACAACCTCAGGACACCCCACGAGAAATAACCCCGTCTTTAGCCTCAAACTGATCTCTATTTATACCCTTCTGAAACTCATAGCTATTACGTAATCACTTTATACTTCTGCATCTAAACAGAACCAACGCCTACCCACGAGGCATCACAATACGCGGTATAAGAACCTGAAGCTGATGGCAGAACTAACACTGGAGTTGTGGTCAAAGAAATCTTGAGCTTCTGGAAGCTCTCTCCACACTCGTCTGACCACCTGAATACCCTCACTGGACACCACATGCCCCAAGAATGCTACTGAAATGAGCAAAAAATTTCACATTTGGAGAATTTTGCATAAAGCTTCTCCTCCATCAATCTCTATAATACCCTCCTCAAATGTTGAGTATGCTCCTCCTGGATACGTGAGTACGCCAGGATGCTATCATTTAATACAATAACGAATGAGTATAAATACGGCTGGAATACACTGTTAATCAAATACATAAACTCTACTGGGGCATTGGACAACCCAAAAGACATCACTAACACTTATAGCGCAACAAGGAGATCCACTTCCCTCTACAACTAAACTACATTAAAGGTCCTCCAATACACTTGCAACTGGAGGTGATATGTTGTCTCAAGACAGAAGTCAAACACACACTAGTTCTTGCTACATATCCGACCAAACCTTCTTGTCACAATCAAACAATATGAACCCCTCTCACCATAGAATCACACTCACCACATAGTCACCCATCCACAAAGTCCCACCAATAAGGACACAAATGGACATATAAGTCCAAATGCATGTGCTCACACAATCGAAATCTCAGCACTCAAGTCATAAACAGAACTCGGCCTCAAGTCCTACAAATTGGCCCATCATCAACATGCTAAAATCACCTCTCGCACCTCACTCATGGAAATCATAAGCCGTCGTTACACAGCTGATACTGAGTGCTCATGTGTGCATTCGAATACTTGAGAGGAATTTAAAGAGTTACGCTTTTAGCTGAATAGATGGATTCGTACGACAAGAATTCAAGGATGTGAGATCTTTCCTAAGTGTTCTACAGCTTCTCAAAGATAAGTACAGACATCTCCGTACCTATCCGCAAGACTCTACTAAACCTGCTCATGACCGGTGAGTCCTATGTCACTTACGCTCTGATACCTACTTGTCACAACCCCAAACCTAACTAGTCGTGATGGCACCTATCGTGGAACTAGGCCAGTCAAATTAACGCTCAAACATAAAGAATCTTTCATTTATATCATTACTAAACTGATAATCCATAAAGGTTTCGTCTAATCATTCTAAAACAAATAAAGTCACAAAATATTAAATACAACCCCAAGATCCCGGAGTCACTTCATGAGCATCTAACAAAATATACAAGTCTGGAACACAAGATTCATAATAATAATAATAAGAGGGAGAAAGCAAGGCTGCAGACGCGTGCATCTACCTCGCGAATCTTCATGAAATCCCTGAGGCAGGTAAATAACTCACTCTGCCCTAGCACCTGAAGCTGCACATAAGGTGCATGGAGTAATGTGAGTAAGCAACTCAGTAGTAATGAAAATAAATCAGGTCTTAGCAGTAAGAAACACATAAAGTCAAATCATCATTTCACAATAAGCACAGTCTTTCTTTCCAACAGTGGATACGTTAAATCATCATGCTTAAAACTTATTTCAGTCCAAATCATTTGAGAATATACTTGCCGACAGTCTCAACATAACTTTCAAGAAGTTTATTGTAAAAATGATAAAAATCATAAAAAGCCTCTCGGGTAAAAACATATTTCATAAACTGCCCCTCGGGCGTAACATCACTCAGAATCAGCCCCTCGGGGATACCTCACAGTCACCCATAATCAGCCCCTCGGGCAACCTCACGGTCACTCATAATCACTCCCTCCGGCAACCTCACAGTCACTCATAATCAACCTCTTGGGCAACCTCGCAGTCACTCATACCTCCCAATCACTCGTCACTCGGCACTCGCACTCAGTAGGTACCTGCACTCACTGGGGGTGTGTACAGACTCTGGAGGGGCTCCTACAGCCCAAGCGCTAATATCAAGCGATCTGGTGGCATAATAACTCAGGATCTTGGCCTCTAACATATCATAAGCAATGTAACATGTTGCGGCGTGCAGCCTGATCCTATAGCATCCTCAAAACATAGGCCCTCGACCACACTCAGTCAAAAATCTCTCAAAGAGCCACTCGGGCTGTTAGTAAAACGGGGTACTCGACCCAAAATATCATTTTATATCTCAAAATAGTGTAAAGAAGACTGAGTTTCGAAATCAGTTATACATAACATGGCTAAGTCTAAATCATAAGTGAACACAGTGAGGAATAGCAGTAAAAGCCCCCAAGGGGTCTAAACAGATCGGCATAAGGCCCCAAATATGGCTTACAACCCAAATATAACAATAGTCTGAAAACACGATTTAACATATACTTTCCACGAGAAGGACCAAGTCCAAATCCTCTATCAGTGCATGCCCCACACTCGTCATCCAGCATGTGCGTCACTCCAAAAATAGTGAGAAAATACGAAGTCCGGGGTTTCTTACACTCAGGACAAGATTTACAATCATTACTTACCTCAAATCGGTCCAAAAAGCTACTCCGCGATACTCTTGCCTGAGTCAGCTCCCAAATGCTCCGAGTCTATCAAAACCAGATTAATAATATCAAAATATGCTTGGGAGACGAAACCCATTCGAAATTTATCACAATTAGGCACAAATCTCGAAATTGGCCCAACCCAGCCCCTGGGCCCACATCTCGAAATTCGATACAAATCACAAAACTAGAATCTTTATTCCCTCATGAGTCTATGCATACCAAGAGCATCAAAATCGTACCACAATATCCCCTTCAATTACTCAATTAAAGTCTCCAATTTCCCATGCCCTAACTTCCCTAATTTTGGGTTTAACTCCCACAATTTCAGGTTTAATTGCTTAGGAAAATAACATAGAATCAAGTTTTGAAATCAAAAATCTTACCTCCAAATGTCTCCCTTCGATTCACTCTTCAATCCCTCTCAAAAGCTTCAAAAATCGCCCAACAATGGAGAAAATAGACTGAAATTTGCGAAGATGGCTTTTTAAACTTTTTGCCTTGGTCTAATTCCTTAATTGCGATCACGGCACGTGCTATGCGATCGCGAAGCACAAAAAGTAAGCCCCACAATTAACCATACGCGATCGCGGAACAGCCCACGCGATCGCGAAGCTTTGCCTTCTCAACTCATGCGATCGTGTCTCTCCTCCCGCAACCGCGCTGAACAAACCTTCCACTCCTCACCAGCTCACTCTGTTCTACGCGTACGCGACCCTGGCCACGCGTTCGCGTAGCACAACATTACAGACCCACGCGATTGCAACCTGACTCTGTGATTGCATAGAGAAATTTTTCACCCCTGCCCAACATGTCTTACGCAGTCACGGACCCTTCTACGTGATCACGAAGAGCAAAAATACATGCAGCAAAAACCAGTAAAACAATTATCTCAACAATCCATAAATCGATCTGATAACACCCGAAATTCACCCGAGGCCCTCGGGACCTCAACCAATCATACCAACACATCCCATAACCTTATTCAAACTTAGTCGAGCCTTCAAAACACCAAAAACAACGCAAAAACATCAAATTCACCTCGGATTCAAGCCTATGAACTTTGAAACTTCCAAATTGCACCAAAGATGCCGAAACTATCCAAAACACTTACGATTGACCTGAAAATTTTCACACATATCCAAAATGACACTACGAACCTGCTCCAACTTCACGAATTCCATTCCGACCCCTATAGCATATTTTTCACTACCAATCAGAAATCGCCAAAAACTAACTTTCGCCAATTCAACCCTAATTCTACACCGGACATCAAAACCACATTCCGAACACACTCATATGTACCAAATCACCTAACGAAGCTATATGAGCCATGAAATCTACATTCCGGGGTCGTTTACCAATAAGTCAACTCTCAGTTGACTTTTTTAACTATTAGGCCAATTTAAGAAACTAAGTGTCTCAATTCTCACCACGACCACTCCGAACCCGATGCCAACCAACCCAACAAAAGAATCAAGAGCTGAACCATACAAAATGAAGCAGAATAGGGAAAATGGGGCTAAACTCTCGGAATGACCGACCGGGTTGTTACATTCTCCTCCACTTAAACATATGTTCGTAATCGCAATTGCGAGATCAGGATGCGAGATTTTCTTCGCAAATGTGAATAGTGTCCAGGAAGTCCAGTAATCACAAATGCAACATAATAGCCGCAAATGCGAAGGCAGCAGAAATTGCGATACATTTCAGTTGGTTTCGCTATGTAGTGATAATTGGTGAAATTTCTGAATAGTACAGCTTTCTGCTTATAATTGTTGAGACATAAATATTGTGAAAGGATTTGACCTAATTATGAAAAAAAAATTATAAATAAAGAGATGTGATTTTCTGGTGGGAGCGGGTTGCATGCCGCAACAAGGAGTAATAAGGGAGGACAGGTGGGATTGGGTTGCACGCCGTAACAGGAGAAATAAGGGTGATATATATAGGGAGGAGCAATAAGGGTGGACATGTGAGAGCAGGTTGCGCGCCGCAACAAGGAGAAATTAAGGAGGATATTCATGTTTTACTGATTATATGATAAAGACGGGAAAACTTATTGTTTTATTCTATTTTTCCCATACTCTGCTTTTACCGTTATTTTAAATTAAAACTTTGAAATTTTTGTGAGGATTGGTTAGAGATGAGATATGGAAAATTTAACCGAGTTGTTCTATTAAGGCGAACATGGCTTCCTGGCCACTTAAACTTACATGGCTTTTGAAAGCCAATACACCAACTTACAACTTTTCCATTTGAACACTCGAACTAGCGAAACCCATAACTAATAAACATGTTTGACCGTTGACCCATCCCATGTGGTGTCAATTGGTCCTAGTCATCTATTTGCATGAGTCTCACGACTTTTAGGAGCGTGATAACCCTTTCCCAACGTCCAACTGTCAAAAAATGGGGCCTATTTAAGTGGGTTCTTATTCCTTTAATTGCCCTAACACATTATCCCTCTATTATATAGCATTAGTAGCATTTGAAGCTTCATTCCTTCCTATTTCTTAAAATCTGAAGTTTTATTTAATTTTTTTTTTCTTTTTTCAGACTGTGAGAATGATTCAAAGTCATGTATTTTGTCATTGTGGAGTTGAAGCTCATATTTGCATCACTTGGAAGCCAACAAATCCAGGAAGAAGATTTTATGGGTGCTTAAACTATGGTCAAGTCAGTTCTTGTAATTTTTTTAGGTGGTTTGACCCACCTCTTCCAGGTCACTATAAATAAGTGATTTCAGGATTGTTATCAAGAATTAGAGAGAGAGGGATCTACTACAGCGTAGGAAGAGAATCATTGTAACCTTAGTTGTTGTATTAGCACTAATAATTATAATTTTCATCTTAGTCTAGTTAGCACTAATCAATGTCTTCATAACCCTATGTACAATGCTAATGACAAAATGAAGTATTTTTCCTGGAATGAAAAGCAGTTGTGACATAACACAAGCAGGCATATATAAACAACCAAGTTCCATCAGCCTTCTTGGTTGACAAAATTAGCACTGAATTTCTGTCTAGCAGCAGAAATAGTTTAAGCAAACAAAAGAAAAGTTCTGCAACTAACAGTTAACCTACATTATAAGTTCTGCCATAACACACTTAGAAATAAAGTTCTGCAACTAACAGACTTAACACAAGTTCATTCACAAAAATTAACAGAAACCTATGAACATTCAGTCATTTTCAAGGTTGAGATCGGTTGATGTTTTGCTGAGATTGGTTTGGACATGGAGACTGGCTTGGCTGAGATGAAGAATGGACTTGAGGTTGGCTAAGGCTTGCTTGAGTTTATCTTTTCCTCAACTGTTTTTGAAGTTGCCTTTGTGTTATAGCATTTCTTCCTTGCCACCTTAGTCCAGGTGCGCTATATCCAAGATCAATATTGGTCTACCCAGCATCCACTACTTTTGTAGGAGCAGAATGTACCCTATCTCTTGAGCCACACTGCAATCATCAATGCCAAATTACCACAAAAACAACTAATATCTAAATAATAATTCAAAATTCAGTATTTCTTGATTAATCTTACCCTTTCTATCACTGTTCCTGAATCACCAAACATAATACCAAATCCAGTAGTTCTTGGTCTTCCTCGAAGTCCACTAGCTCTTGGCCTTCCTCTAACACTAGATATAATATCCTCAGAAGTCCTTGATCTCATACTCCCAGTATCCTGATTCAAGATAGAATACTATCTAGTAATTTAAAGGTAGAATGCTAATAGAGATTAACTAAATTAAAAAGTAAATACTTACAAATGCACTTGCAACGGCTGATGGTTGGGTACTTGTGGTCCAAGCAGTTCCAGAATCACTGACAAGAACTGATTGTTGAGTTGTTATTTGATCAGACTATGATGGTTGAGTAGCAGAATAACCTGTTGTTCTAGATCCTTGTCCTTTCTGAAATTTCCAAAAAAATGAGTTGTAGAAATAAAATGAGTAATCAATTTTTGAAACAGAATGCATTACCAAGATAGAACACCCCTTCTTGTTATGGTCTACTATCTTGCAATGAGAGCAGGTCATTGGAGTCCCTTTCCTTGATCTCTTACCAAACTTCTTTTTTGGTTCATCTTGAGCCTTTTTTTTATTTTTCTTATGTCTACCAGGCATCTTGGTAACTACAGGAGGCTCAACAGCTGCATTTTGTATTGATGGCCACATCTCTATGTTGGTCACTTGTTGTATGTAACAACTAAAAGCCTTCAGGTATGTTTCTTTCCTATACCAGTGAACAACATAGTCAGCAGGCTCAAATTTCTTTAGGAACATTGCACATATTGCATGGGAGAATGGTATTCCTTTGAGTTTCCATGATCTTCATGTGCATGTATTGTCGGAGAAGTCAACAATATGCTTGTAAACCCCATGTTGTATCTCATACCCAGTGTCCCCATTCCGTTTCAGTTCATGCTTAACTGCATATTGAGATTCCTTTATGTACCCCATTTCCATAGGAGATACATCAGGAATCCACCTTGTAGCAAACTCTCTCATGCCAGTCATCCTCTCCATCACCTTCACTCTAATCTCTTCTAATATGGTTATGATAGACTTGTACCTAGCAGAAAATATCCAACTGTTAAAGGTCTCACACATTTTGTTCTCCACATAATCACTTTTACTCCAATCTTTGAAGAATGCTCTACACCAACTTTGTTTTGGGTATCTCAGTAGATCCTCAATGATCTTACTATCACCTAATTCTGCCAATTCATCCAAATTAGCCTTCATATATGCTTCAAAGGAAGCCCTTGCATATGTCCAGAACTTCTTCCTTCTTTCCTCTCCTTTCCACTTTTGTTTCCAGTTGCTCCATATGTGTCTTGCACACATTCTGTGTTCAGCATTTGGCAACAACTCAGAAACACATGCAACAAGTCCCTTAAACAAAAAGAGAAACAATTAGAATAACAGAAATAGAAACAGTTAGAATAACAGAAACATAAATAGTTAGAGTGAAGTATATACCTTCTACGTATCAGAAATTATGGTTAGCCCTTCACCTTGGGATTCTGTGAGCTGCAGATCATGCATTAGGACCTAAAAAACCATGACCATGTGTGCTTTGTCTCCTTTTCAATCAATGCCCAGGAAATAGGGTACATTTGGTTGTTACCATCTTTACAATGCATGATATAGTATCTCACCCTTACACACACCCTTCAGAAATGCTACATCAAAGCCAATAACATTTCTACAGCCTTCCAACCAACCTACTTTGCAAGCATGTATACAAATATAGATAGCCACAAAAACCTCTTTACCAGGTATTGTCTCCTTTGAAGTCTTCACAACAACAGTGCTGCCAGGATTTGTAGACCTCAACATGTCAGCATAATCATATATTTTAGCAAATTCCTGCTTTTAATCACCAAGATACTGACCCATGACCTGATGTTTAGCCGTGGCACATATAGATTCTCCCACATACACACCATACTTTATCCTAATCAAATCCTGTAATTGCCTAAGGTTTATGTCAGGTTGGTTGATAATCTTGTCCTTGAAATGTTTAGCTGCCCATGTTGTATTAGCCATCTTGTTTCTGGTTGCTCTAAAACACTTATGAACAGGATAGTAGCTACTAACAATGAAATTCCCTGTGTGCCCTCCAAACTTCCTAAAATATGCCATCTACATCTTGTTGAGTTCACACATTCCCTAACCCTATTTTGCTCATTAGGCCTCAACTTAATTTGAACTCTTCTTTGAACAACATAATCTTGCAAAGCAGATCTGAACTGCTTCACACTTTCAAACACCATTTCCAACTGGAAACATATTTTTTTACAAGCAGGATCAAAGTATACCATGTTTCTGTATCTTCTTGGTTGAGGATTATGCACCCCATCTTCTTCAACTTCATCATCCTCACTACCTGGATCTGAACTGTGCAGATATTGCTCATCCCCTCCCAACTTTCCAGCATATTTGGACTACTTATATTTATACATGTCTTCAAAACCAGGGTCTATACCTACAGGTCCACTAGGTATCTCATCAGTATTAACTTCATTAGATCTTAGTTTACTACTCTTTGAATTCACTTTAGCTTGTCTAGCAACAACTACTTCAGGTTCTAGGTCACTTGTCTCCCCATTAATATCCTTATCAGAACCATATAATGACTCATCTGTATCATCATCATCAGAAAAAGCCTCATAATCCTTATCCTCACTCTCAGTACTTACCTCATCACCCTCAGCATCACCTTCAACATCACCCTCAGAATCAGTAGCTAAATGAAAGCTATAGAACTCACCTTCATCTTCACTAGAGTCTTCTGTATCAGAATCAGTTACAGCAGGCATCTCTTTACCCTTCCCATGAGTGTTATCGCCCCTTAATTGTTCCTTAATTTAATTGTGGTACATTAATGGTGGAGTTGGTTGTCAGTGTTTCATGATACATTTCAGTTGGTTTCGTTGTGTAGTGATAATTGATGAAATTTCTGAATAGTACAGCTTTCTTCTTACAATTGTTGAGACATAAATATTGTGAAAGTCTTTGACCTAAATTGTGAAAATCTTTTTATAAATAAACATATGTGATTTTCTGGTGGGAGCGAGTTGTACGTCGCAACAAGGAGTAATAAGGGAGGACATGTATGATCGGGTTGCACACCGCAACAAGAGAAATAATGGTGATATATATAAGGAGGAGCAATAAGGGTGGATAGGTGGGAGCGGTTTGCGCGCCGCAACAAGGAGCAATAAGGGAGGATATTCATGTTTTACTGATTATATGATAAAGACTGAAAAACTTACTGTTTTATTCTATTGTTCCCATACTCTTCTTTTACCGTTATTTTAAATTGAAACTTGGAAATTTTTGTGAGGATTGGTTATAGATGAGATCTGGAAAAGTTAACCGAGTTGTTTTATTAACTGTTGCAAGTTACTGTTTAATTAGTTTATTATTCCCTTCTTGCTTTATTATACATTGTATCCAGGTTATGTTATAAATGCCCCGCTGTAGCCTCGTCACTACTTCGTCGAGGTTAGGCTCGACGCTTACCAGAACATGGGGTCGGTTGTACTGATACTGCACTCTGTACTTTTTGTGCAGATCCAGGTACCGGCCAGAGCTAAGTTAAAGTACTAGTTGATACTACTCACACGGAGACACGAGGTAGATCTTCTTGCGTCCGCAGATTCCTGGAGTCTTCTCCCATATATTCGTTTACTGCTTTACTTAGTTCAAAACAGACATATGTATTTTCTTTCAGTCAAATACTTGTAGTATTCTTTAGTAGTTCATGAATTGTGACTCCAGACCCTGGGTAGCTAGATAGTATAATTAGCTTCGAGTTTTGTTTTATTATGTCTCACACTGATCGACATTCGTTTATTTGATAAATTTAGACCTAATATTATATCTTAATTGTTTTAAATATTGAATTCATCTAACATTGTCTTGCCTAGCAAGTGTGGTGTTAGGTGCCATCACGATCACGTGGATTGGTGATTTGGGTCATGACAAGTTGGTATCGGAGCCAGGTTACCTAGGTCTCACAATTCACGAACAAGCTTAATAGAGTCTGAAGGATCGGTACGGTGATGTCTGTATTTATCTCTTAGAGGCTATGAAGTTAGGAAGAAACTCATTTTTGTTCTACTATATCATGCGATTCTTTTTATCTGTAATACTGATTGAATATTTCTATTCTCTCGCAGATGGCGAGAACACGTGCTTCCTCTTCCGCTGACTAACAGTCAGGTCCTCCAGCACCAGTAGCTCCTACTAGGGGGCAGAGGCGATTCCATGTCAGAGGCCGAGGTAGGGGTATGACGCAACCCATTGCTCAGATGAGTGGTTCTGCCAAGAAACGGTAGAGGGATTATATGTTGACTAGACCATCTGGGCCACCTGCTCTAACTTGGGATCAATTTTCGCATCTCTTTTTGGAAAAGTTTCTACCTATCACTACTAAAGAGGAGCGCCGCCGTCAGTTTGAGCGTCTTCAGTAGGGCAGCATGACTGTCACCCAGTATGAGACTCGCTTCGTGGATTTAGCCCGACATGTTATTCTTTTGTTGCCCACAGAGAGAGATGGTAAGGCAATTTATTGAGGGCCTTACTCCCATCAGGTTGCATATGGCTAAGGAGTCAGGGAGCGAGATTTCCATTCAGGATGCGGCCAATGTGGCCAGGAGAGTCGAGATAGTTCTCGGATTGGGAGGTCAGGGGTCAAACAAGAGGCCTCACCATTCCAGGGGATTCAGCGGTGCCTCATTTGGAGGCGGGGTTAGTTTCAGCAGAGGCCATTCCATTCAGCACTTCAGGCTTCACATGGTACTTACGGTGGTCGTGGTTCTTATATGCCTCCTTCTGCTCAACTCCTATAAGAGCACCTCCTCTGCAGAGTTATTATCATGGTCAACCGACTCGTCAAGGTCAGCCACTATATCAGGAGGGATGCTTTGTGTGTGGCGAATATTGGTATATTGAGAGAGCTTGTCCGAGGTATTTGGGTAATCAGCTTCAGTACCAGGGTTCTCGTGCCATAGTTTCGGCACCAACTACAACACCACCTGCCCAGCTAACCAGGGCTAGGGGTAAGGTAGCCAGAGGTAGGGGCCAAATTGTTAGAGGTGGAGGTCAGGCTGCTAGGGGTGGAGGCCAGCTCGCTAGAGGTGGAGGTCCGCCTATCAGAGGCCTAGAGACATAGTTCAGGGTGGTGGGGCCCAGCCCCAATTGTATGCATTTCCAGCCAGAACTGAGGCGGAGTCCTCCGATGCTGTTATCACATGTACCATTTCAGTTTGCAAGAGGGATGCTTCAGTTTGGTTTGATCCGGGGCCTACTTATTCTTATGTATCATCTTATTTTGCTTCGTATTTGGTTGTGCCCCGCAATCCCTTGATTGTCCCTATTTATGTGTCTACGCCCATAGGGGATGCTATTATTGTAGATCGTGTGTATCGTTCATGTGTAGTCGTTATTGAGGGTTTTGAAACTAGTGTAGACCTTTTGCTTCTTGACATGGTCGATTTCGATGTCATATTGGGCATGGATTGGATATCGCCTTATTATGCCATCATGGACTGTCACACCAAGACATTTATGTTAGCCTTGCAGGGTTTCCTCGATTAGAATGGAAAGGGACTCCTGGTCATTCTTCCAGTAGAGTGATTTATTATGCCAAGGCTCGTCTCATGGTTGAGAAGGGATTTTTGGCTTATTTGGCTCATATTCGTGATTCTAATGCTGAAGTCTCTTCGATAGATTCAGTGACTATTGTTCGTGAGTTTCCCGAGGTGTTTCCGGAAGACCTGCCGGGGATGCCACCCGACAGGGATATTGATTTTTGCATTGATGTGGCTCCTGGCACTCATCCCATTTCTATTTCTCCATACCGAATGGCCCCACTAGAGTTGATAGAATTGAAAGAACATTTTCAAGACTTTCTTTGATAAGGGCTTCATTAGGCCTAGTGTCCTGCCCTAGGGTGCACCGGTTTTTTTCGTGAAGAAGAAAGATGGGTCGATGAGAATGTGTATAGACTACCGGCAGTTAAATAAAGTCACCGTTAAGAATAAATATCCATTACCGAGAATTGATGATTTATTTTATCAGCTTCAGGGTGACAGGGTGTTTTCTAAAATTGATCTGAGATCAGGCTACCATCAGTTAAAGATTAGGGCGTCCAATATTCCCAAGGCAGCCTTTCGAACGAGGTATGGGCACTATGAATTTCTGGTGATGTCTTTTGGTTTGACTAATTCCCCAGCAGCCTTTATGGACTTGATGAATCGGGTTTTCAAGCCTCATCTTGATTCCTTCGTAATAGTGTTCATTGATGATATTCTAATATACTCCTGCAATCGGGAGGAGCATGAGTAGCACCTCCGGATAGTGCTCCAGACCTTGAGGGATAGTCAGTTGAATGCAAAACTTTCAAAGTTTGAGTTCTGGTTGGATTCAGTAGCTTTCTTGGGTCACGTCGTATCAGCAGAGGGAATTCAGGTAGATCCTAGGAAGATAGAGGCAGTCAAGAACTGGCCTAGACCCACTTCAGCCACTAATATCAGAAGCTTCTTGGGCTTTGCAGGTTACTACCGTCGTTTTGTGGAGGGGTTTTCATCCATAGAAGCCCCAATGAATAAATTGACCTAAAAAGGTGCCTCATTCAAATGGCTGGACGAGTGTGAGGCGAGCTTTCAGAAGCTCAAGACAGCCTTGAGTTTAGCACTAGTGTTGGTGTTACCATAAGGTTGTCACGACCCAAATTTCCCACTGTCGGGACCGTGATGGCGCCTAACATTGAACCCTCTAGGCAAGACAACGTTAATATTTATTTACCTTATATATTTATTCTTAACAGGTAACAGGTGATGTACAAATCAGCAGAAGAAAACAAGTCCAACAACTTGATTAAATGTCATTACAAAAATAACTACTAAACCCAGAATTTGGTGTCACAACTTCATGGACTGTCTATGAATACTACATATAAAG
>MDKI01155655.1:0-27927 GCA_005239505.1 Nicotiana paniculata
AAGGGAAAATGTAACTGTTATGTGAAGGTTACACAACGTCTGGGCTTTTTATTGGGGATTCCTAAATCTATCTGTAATTCTGTCTAGATTCACTCTGACCATATCCCTTCCTTGTCTCGATTAGAGCGATTTTCCCGTGGTTGATGAGCTCGAGGGTTTATTGAATCGTGCCTCTTTTTTCTGTACCTCTTCAAAGAATCACATCCAGCTGTCGTGATCTTATGTGTCCACATTTCTGGCTGAGTTGTCAAGAGTTGGCTTACATGTGAAACTCTTTTTTACCAATACAATATGCACTTACGGTGCAAGTTTATTTGGGCTTTGTAGCGGGATTTGAGTAAGGTAAGTATTTGGGTATTGCGAGATTGAGGCGTATTGATTTTTCACTTTCTGATTCGTATGTCATGGTATCGTCCGGTTTCCCCATGGTTATGGCAATGCACTTTGAGTACTTGATGACGAATTTCGAATGGTTATTGATTTGGAGCCAGGTGGCTTGTAGTATTTCATGTAGACCAGCGTTTGGATGAGATCGTGCAGTGTAGCGGAGGTTATGTAGGGGTATGAAATTTGGTATTGGATTCGTGTGTATCGATTTTTACGATGTGTGCCAGGCTTTTTGCATGATGTTGTGATGGTAATTGTTAATTGTAGGATATTCCTCTCGCGCGAATCTTTCGTATAACTTGATTATGTTGGGATGTTGCTATTGAGTGCACAAGTTGCACAGGTTATGGCTCCAAAGTTTATCTATGTGTCATGTAATCAGAGTGGTCTTGTTGGATGAGAAGAGGTCATTGGACCTAGAATGAATATTGCCAGAGTTGTCTACAACATAGTTGGAAGGACAAATATCGGGAGTCGGCTTAGAAATCTGCTATATTCCCTGTTTGGGAAGGGGGAGCTTCATGTCTGACTGATCGGATGAATGGTTGTTAGTTTCTACATGTTTCTTTTGTCATCGGCAGTATATGAAGGTGTTAGAGCGAGGCATTTCTTGATAAGAGGTTATGTACCGGTATTGAGTTATCTGAGCAGTTATTGTGATTAAGCGTTATCGCTATGAGTGTTTGAGTCATGCGGTGTATTATGTGATTTCCTCTGGGGTGTGTATATGGCTTGATACAGCAAGTTCAGACATGTTCAGTTTATAGTTGTAGAATTTTGATCTTGTATATTACTTCAGAAGTGGAAATTTGGTTCTAAGGTTTATGGGTCAGGTTGGATTTTGAAATTTCAATTGTGTTGTGCTATTGGACCTATATGGGATAGGGTGACGTGGGATCCCCCTCGGGTATGTGCATGGCGATGTTACACGGCAGTTCGATGGTGTTGGAGGACAACCCTTGGCACGTTCGAGGACGAACGAATGTTTTAAGTGGGGGAGGATGTAACGACCAGGTCGGTCGCTCCGAGAGTTTAGCCCTGTTTCCCCCATTTCTGCTTCATTATATGTGGTTCAGCTTCATTACGTTGTGTTAGATTGGTTGGTTCGGGTTCGGAGCAATTTTTGGAGAGAAATGAGACATTTAGTCTCTTGTCTTGGTTCAATAGTGGAAAAGTCAACCGAAAGTTGACTTATTGGTAAATGACCTCGTATTGCGGATTTTATGATTCAAATAGCTTCGTTAGGTGATTTGGGACTTAGGAGTGTGTTTGGAATATGTTTTTGATGTCCGGTGTAGAATTAGTCTTGAATTGGCGAAATTTAGTTTTTGGTGATTTCCGGTCGGCAGGGGAAAATAGGCTATCAGGGTCAGAATGGAATTCCGACAGAGAGCACGTTCGTAATTTCATTTTGGATATGTGTGAAAATTTTCAGGACAATCGGATGTATTTTGGATGGTTTTGGCATCTTTGGCGAAATTTAGAAATTTCAAAGTTCACGTGTTTGAATTTGGTGTGATTTTGGTATTTTTGCGTTGTTTTTGGTGTTTCGAAGGCTCGACTAAGTGTTAATGATGTTATGGGATATATTGGTAGGTATGGTTGAGGTCCCGAGGGCCTCGGTTATATTTCGGATGCTTAAACAGACATTTTTGGTCTTTTGGAGATTACTGGTTTTTCTGGTGTTTTGGCAGCAGTGATTGTTCATTGCGATCGCGTGAGTTCATCCGCGATCGCGTAGAGTAAGTTGAGGCCATGTCGATTTTGTGAATTGCGATCGCGTAGTGTGAGTAGTCTTGGTCACTGCATTCGCATGGTGATGGTTGCGTTCGCATAGTAGAGTTGGAGTGGCAATGTGGTGCTGGAATTTTCTCTATGCGATCGCATAGAGCTGGTCGCGATCGCATAGTTGTGAGAAGTGGTTCTTCGCGATTGCATAGGTATTTCTGCGATCGCATATGGTTAGTTTGGTTAGGAAGCATTTTTTTCTTCGCGATCACGTGCCTTCTTCCGCGATCGCACAGAGTAAAAGTCTGGGTAGACATTTTGAGTTCTAATTTCGGGGGTTCTTGGCCATAACTCATTTTGCCATTTGAGAGCTCGGGTGAAGGAGATTTTGGACGATATTTTCAGTGGGATTCTTGTGGTAAGTTTTCTTCAACCATTTTTGGTTCAATTTCATGAATTTGTCTTGATTTTCACCATGCAATTTGAGGAATTAATTAGAAAATTTGGGAAAAATGGGAGGAAGAATTTGGGAATTCTTTTGGTGATTTGAGTGGGAAATTGTGTTCCGATTTTGATGTTCTTGGTATATACAGACTCGTGGGAGGTTAAGGATTCTTTTTATGTAATTTTTATCGGATTCCGAGACGTGGGCCCGGGGGCCGGATTTGGCAAATTTCGGGAATTTTGCCTAGTTTTGATAGTTTTCGATTGGGGTTCATCTCCCTAGCATATTTTGATGTTATTGATCTGATTTTTGTTAGATTCGGAGCATTTGGGAGCCAATTCTAGGGGCAAGAGCATCGCGGAGTAGCTTTTAGGCTGTTTTGAGGTAAGTAACGATTGTAACTCTAAACTTGAGGGCATGACACCCCCGTATTTGATATTATTGTGGTAAATAAGGTGACACACATGCTAGGTGACGAGGGTAGGGGCGTGCACCGATAGGGATTGTGACTTGGTTCGTCTCGTAGCCACTATTAAGCCGCGTATTCGATTTTAAACCTTATGATATCCTGTATTTTAGAAATTTATACTTGTTTATGGGATGTGAGCCATGTTTGGGGCCTCGTGCCGACCTGGTTAGACCTCAGGGGTATTTTCCATGATTGGGGCCTTGTGCCGACCTGTTTAGACCTTAAGAGGTAATTTTACACTATTCTAACACTATCCTAATAGAACAATTGTGAACTCAATCATGTTTTCGACTTCATGTTATTTTCACTATTATCACACTGCTTTGAGAACTCTGAAAAGTATTTTCGGCTGAGCCCCGTGAGTTGACATGAATTGCCTAAGTGGCTTGTGAGGGTGACCGAGTCACGCCGAGAGTCGAGTATGTGAGAATGGTTGTGGATCGGGCTGCACACCGTAGCAATATATATGTGTTAGGCCGAGCGCCGAGTATATGAGGGCAGTTATGAGTATATATGTAGTGAGGCCGAGTGCCGAGTATGTAAGTATGAGGGCAATTGTGGGTATATATGTAATGAGGCCGAGGGCCGAGTATGAGAGGATAGTTATGGATCGGGATACACGCCTCAAAAATATATATATTATATGTGGATCGGGCTGTATGCCGCATCAATATATATATATTATATATGTGGATCGGTCTGCACGCCGCAGCAATATATACATTATATGTGTGGATCGAGTTGCACGCCGCAACAATATACATTTTATATGGATCGGGCTACACGCCGCAACAATATATCGGGCTGCACGCCGCAACAATATACATTATATATGGATCGGGCTGCGCAGCGCAGCAATATGATAGTGCTGAGTGTGAGAATTGACTTATGAGAGTAGAGTCACGAGTGACTGAGAGGCTTGCTCGAGATGCTTTATTGTGTGTGATACTGTGCCCGAGGGACTTATATTTTATGAAACTACTGTTTTTCACCCTTCTTTACACTGAGCCTCTAATGATAAATATTGGATAAATGTTTTTATACGAGATTTTTAAATGGAAACTGGAGTTTTATGAAATACTCGGAAATGTAAATTTCTGACTTGATTTACTTATTTCCACAGTCAATTATTATACGGATTTTCATGATTTATAAATGCTCGTCACTGCAATCATGTTTTAAGATACTTTGGTCACTTACTGAGTTGGCGTACTCACGTTACTCCCTGCACCTAGTGTGCAGATTCAGGTACCGGAGCAGAGCAATAGTTGAGCTGCCCCATTTGGAGCATTGTTTGCAGATTGTGAGGTAGCTGCTCGGCGTCCGCAACCTACTCTTTCTCCTTCCTACTCTATCATTTGTACTTTACATTCCCAGATTTGTTGTAGTAGAGGAATTGTATTAGGCTGTATCACTTCTTAGATGCTCATGATGGTTGAATCCAGATGTTGGGACTGTGCTTAGATGTTCTAATCATTTTTATTGTATTTGAAATGCTTAAGAAAATAAATTATTATGGAAATTCGGATATTTGATGTATCAAATGGAAAAATCAATTCATTATATTCAGTAAATTGGCTAGCCTAGTATCACGATAGGCGCCATCACTGCGAGTTGTTGTTTGGGGTCGTGACATCGGGGTTCTAAAAATCACCGTATATACCTCATTTCTCCGGATAATGGATGGCTGCTACTAAAAATCTCTACTGTTGGCCGGTACCTAGATCTGCACAAAAGAGTTCAGAGTGTAGTATCACTACAACCGACCCAATGTACTAAGTAAGTGTCAAGCCTAACCTCGACGAAGTAGTGACGAGGCTAAGGCGGGGCAATTATAACTTAATCTGTAACAATACATATATATAATAATGCAATAAAATAATTCTACACAAACAAGAAGATATAAACTGAAACAACAAATAAAATAACTCGGTCGCCTATTCCAGGCCTTAGCTGTCACCAAAATTTCACGCAAGTTTCCAAATTTCCAAACTTTTATTTAAAATAACCAAATGTGCAGGATATGGGAAAACAGTAGGATAAAACAATAAATTTCCAAATCTTTGTAATAAAATCAGTAAAGCATAATTATCCTCCCTCATCTCTGTCACATATATTTATTTCCCTGTCCACCCTTATCACAATCACATACATTTATTTCCCTGTCCACCCTTATCACAGTCATATATATATATATCCCTGTCCACCCTTATCATAGTCATATATATTTATTTCTCTGTTCACCCTTATCACAGTAATATGTATTTATTTCCATGTCCACCCTTATCACAGTCATATATATTTATTTGTATATTTATCGAAAACTTTCACAATTCAGGCCAAACCTTTCACAACACTTTTATCTCAACAATTGTAAACAGAAAACTGTACTTCTCATAAACTCATCAATATTATCACAAACAATGTATATATATATATATATCGTAAAACAATGTCAACCCACTCAACCTTTTTGTAGACGTAAACATTGTAGCAAAGATGAGAATAACTTTACTATAATTACAGATCCATGTACAAACATGGTCAGCTACAAGACAGTATGCAATCAAAATCTCGAGCGAACTACAAAATGCATGTAACAAATGTGAAAACATGAATGACTATTTGCTTTATAAGTATATCAAGAATATGGACTCTGTAATCAGTACGACTCTTTCTTTCAATTCACAATAACTTGTATCAAGAATCCCTTTTTAAGATCCTAAATTACTCAACAGAATCAAGCACCATCTTAAGCTAACCAGATTATGGTAGACTAAGAGAAGCATATATATACTCAGTGCATACCTAATAACATTTCCCTCTTATTTACGTGAGGAGATCTCCATAAACCAACGAATACACTAATACTTTTCCAAAAATAATTGCAACCAGACTTAACAATAAATTAACAAGCCAGGTAATCATAGGTTAAACAATGGACATGAAACAATTATAACCCGAGCAATTAAATTGGAAACGGGGAGGGGGTCATGTAAGCAGACAATTTGGTGGTGCATAGATACTCGTCACCTCACCTATACACCAGTCACATGCAGTTTCACATAACAATTTAGTTGGGGATTTCTATTCCCTCAAGTCAAGGTTAAACCAAGCATTTACCTCAATTTCGCAGGCCACTCACTGTTCAATTATAGCTTTTCCTCTTGAATTCACCTCCAACACACTCGAATCTAACCATAATTAATTTAATATCATTAATTAATGCTAAAGGAACTAATTTTACTGAAAATTATTATTTTTTCTAAGTTTTCTAAAAAAAGTTAAAACCCGACCCCGGGTCCGCTTGGTCCAAACTCGGGGTTCGGACCAAATTACGTTTACCCAACCCACGAGCCTGAATATACAATTATTTTCAAAATCCGACCTCAATTCGAGGTAAAGATTCGATTTTTACAAAATTCTCTAATTCTACCCAAACCTTCAATTTTACCATGAAAATTCTTAGTTTTTGATTTAAAGTGATGAAAAACATTGGGTAATTGAAATATAACCAAAAAAACGAGCAAAGAAAACTTACCCCAATCCCTATGGTGAAAATCGCACAAATCTGAGCTCCCCAACTCAAAATATGACCGAATGAACAAGCCCTAGTTTTATATATTTTTCTGCCAGCTATTCTACCTCTTTTCTCGTACCAAACGATCCTGATACTTGATTTTTATGTCTCCAATGGATTCCTTCTGAAATTCTAGTTAAGTTAGGCTTTTGAATCACTCAAATTGTTCTTATAATGAATGAGATATGTAGATTTTAGTATTTGCAAATAGTGAAGATTTTTAAATACGCTGCCAGTGACAATTTCGTAATTAATCTGAAAATCTGGCAACCTTAGTAAAATGACCATAAAATCCTCATACGATGTCCAAATTAAACGATTCTTTTTGCAACGGATCCGTAATTATGATACGTATCTAATACATCATTCAAAACAGAAATCGAAGCTCATTTGTTCAATATGATATCGTTAATGCTTGAAGAAACGACGTCGAAACATAAGAAAGAACGAGCGCAACACAACTCAAACCTATTCGAAACTCACCCGAGCCCTCGGAGCTCTAAACCAAACATGCACGCAAGTATAAAAATATCATACAGACTTGCTCGTGCGATCAAATCATGAAAATAACATGTAAAACTATGAATTAAACCTCAAAACTCATCATTTTTCTCAAGAACACTTCAATTTCACTATTTCTCAACCGGACGTCCGAATCACGTCAAATAAACTCTGATTCTCACCAAACATCACAATTAGTATTCAAATACTATAACAAATCTGTACCGGGCTCTAGAACAAAAATACGAGCCCGATACCAATGGTTTCAAACATTAATTCTTTTCTTTATTTCATTAATAATTCAGCAAAATAATTTCTTTTAAAAATTGATTTATAAGGCTTGGGACCTCGGAATTCATTTTCAGGCATACGCCCAAGTCCCATATTTTACTGCGGACCTCTTGGGATAATCGGAACACAGATCCGGGTCCGTTTACTAAAAATGTTGACTCAAGTCAACTAAAACCAAATTTTAATTCTAAAAATTATTATTTCTTATATTTTCACATAAAAGCTTTCCGGTTTCACGCCCGGACTGCCCACACAAATTGAGGTAATTAAAATTAGTCTTTTTATGGCTAATAATCCTAGAACGGAGTCTAAATTCATAAAATGACCCCTTGGGTCATCACAAACTCCATCTCTAAAACAAACGTTCGTCCTCGAACGGACATAGAAAATTACCTGAATTGGCATAAAAATGTGGATATCTACTTTGCATGTCCGACTCGGACTCCCAAGTCGCTGCCTCAATGGGCTGACCTTTCCATTGCACTCGAACTGAAGGAAAACTCTTAGACCTCAACTGACGAACCTGACGGTCTAGAACGGCTACCGGCACCTCCTCATATGTCAAGTCTTTATCCAACTGGACTGAGCTAAAATCTAACACGTGGGACGGGTCACCATGATATTTTCGGAGCATAGACAAGTGGAATACAAGATGAACTGAGGATAACCCTGGAGGCAACACAAGTCTATAAGCTACCTCCCCCACTCTATCAAAAATCTCAAACGGCCCGATATACCTAGGGCTCAACTTACCCTTCTTTCTAAACCTCATAACACCCTTCATGGGCGACACACCAATCAATACCCTCTCTCCAACCATGAATGCCACATCACGAACCTTACGATCGGCATAACTCTTTTTCCTAGACTGAGCTCTCCTTCTGTCTCTTCCCCTAATCGTAGCTGTCATTGGGGCTTCATCTCCTATCCGGTTGTAGATGCTTTGCTCATTGTCGTGATTTGTGAGAGGACGAGAATAGACAAGTTGAATCATCAATGGTAGAATAAATTTGCACGATAGAGTAGAATAAAAGTGAAATTGTTCCTAATTTCATAGCCTCTGAGAGATAAGTACAGATGTCTCTGTACCGATCCTTCAAACTCTACCAAGTTTGTTCGTGAATTGTGAGACCTAAGCAACCTAGTGCTCTGGTACCAACTTGTCACGACCAAAATTCTCAACCTTAGAGATCGTGATGGCACCTAACATCACACTTGCTAGGCAAGCCAATGCTAGAGTTCAATTAGCTATTTTCCTTTGATTATCCCTTTAAACATAATAAAATAAATGTAAAGTAACTTAATCTAATGGTTCCCAATGAATAAATCCCAATATAAAATGATAAACAACTAAATAAACCGAGTCACGAACTAATTATAGAAATAACTCTAAGACCATCCCAGGGTCTGGTGTCACAATTCACGAACTACTAAAGAATACTATAAATAATAGACTGAAAGAAATAATATAACTGTTTTGAGAAAATATAAAACAGTCTTTACGAAATAAGAGAAGACTCTCGGGATCTGCAAACGCCGGCAGATATACCTCGTTTCTCCGAATAATGGATGACTACTACTAAAAATCTCTGTTGCTGGCCGGTACCTGGATCTGCACAAAAGAGTGCAGAGTGTAGTATCAGTATAACCGACCCCATGTACTAAGTAAGTGTCGAGCCTAACCTCGACGAAGTAGTGACGAGGCTAAGGCGGGGCAATTATAACTTAACCTGTGACAATACATATATATAATATACAATAAAATAATTCTACACAAACAAGAAGATATAAACTGAAACAACAAATAAAATAACTCGGTCGCCTATTCCAGGCCTCAGCTGTCACCAAAATTTCACAGAAGTTTCCAAATATCAAAACTTTAATTTAAAAATAACCAAATGTGCAGGATATGGGAAAATAGCAGGATAAAACAATAAATTTCCAAATCTTTGTAATGTCACGACCAAAAATCCACTAAGGTCGCGACAGTGCCGGACACCACCGTCAGGCAAGCCAATCATTAATTAGTTGAGATACATTCCTTTTTTAACATTTATGAAAAAAAATACCTTCCACTTTATTATATAATAATTAAATAAAGGTCCGCTAAGTAAATACAATGGTTTAAATATTCCACTTTAGCAATTATATCCCAAACACACCCCAGAACCCGGTGTCACGGGTGCATGAGCAATTTCTAAGAATTTATACAATCATCAAAAAGCTTGTCCGAAATACAAATTGTACAAGGAATTTAAAATGAAAATAAATACAGTATGAGGGAGACTCTGTCAGCTGCGGATCGCCTCTGGATGGTGCAGCTTGCCTGAGTCTCCAAACCAGTCATGTCACTATGAAAGTACCTGTGCAATAAAAATGCACAGCAAGTGTAGCATGAGTACAAAAATAACGTGTACTCAGTAAGTCGCCCGCCTAACCTCAGAGAGGTAGTGACGAGAGGTCGAATTAGACACTCACTAAGGTCCATCTAATTAATTTAATAGCATATGATGAACAAGGTAGGCATGTAAAGGTAGTAAAGCAGCAAATATATAAGGCACTGAAATCCAAGTAAATACTGGAAGTAAACAAACAGTTACCACTTCCTCATTTCCCCCAAATATCTTAAATAAACAATTACTTCTTTATTTTTCCCCAAAAATCATATCACTTAAAAATCCATGAAAAAAAAATTTAACAACTTAGCATGCGCATACGAGATTAGGACAACCGGCCTGAGCCATCATAATAATCATCTATGTGCACTTCCGAGGGTCGAACGGCCCGTACCATAAGTGCACCTTTCAATAAAATAATCATGTCTATTCACTACCGAGGGTCGAACGGCTCGAACCATAAGTGCATTTTTCAATCCGCCGTAGCGTACGACCCGCTCCCATGAGGGTGGGGGAAATAACACTCCGCTCGCGGGATGTAAATTGCAAAGCGGTCACATGCGGTCATGCACAATCAACAGTCCGCCCCGAATACATCCGGAAAACAAGTACTCAAGTAAATGACAAATTTCTCTTTTAAAAACCACAAAATAGTATTTAAATCCTTTCTCGAAATTTATTTGCCAAGTTTAATAATATTCAATAATATCACCTTATCAGATATACAATTACCCACGGAGGAAATAAATTCTCTTTCTAGCTGATTAAGAAAATGAACTCTAGTCTTCCTTAGATATTCCATTACGATTTCGATTATATTAGCAATCTAATATTACAAGCAGGATCACAGGTACAATAGGTAAAGCATGCTAGTGGGTCCTAGACTACCCGGACATGGCATAATAGTAGCTACATACGTACTCCCGTTACCTCGTGCGTACGTAGCCCCCGAAGATAATAGCACATACTAAATTAGTTCACCTAGGGGGACAATTCCCCCTCACAAAGTTAAAAAGGAGACTTACCTCGCTCCGAAGTCCCATAACCGGCTTTCAAGCCCTTCCAACAACTCCAATGGATGCACAACTCCCCAAAACTACCAAGTAACAGGCAAAGCAATGAAAATTCATCCTAATACTTGCAACAAATTCAAATTACATACCTTCCCAACTCCGCTTGGTGAATTGAACAAAACTCCCTCGAGCCCACGTGCCCGGTATCCGAAATTTCTCAAAGACATATTCTACCCATTGCCTTATTAACTCAAATATACAAATTACTCTAAATTCCATGCTCAAATTCGTGGTTAAAATGCAAATACCAATTTCTAGGTTTCTTTAAGATTTTTCCCAATTTTCCTACAAATTCTCATGTGTAATTCCATGCAATATGTATTTAACTTAGAAACATGAAGGAATTACTTACCTTGTGATCCTTGACGAAAACCCTCTCTTGAAGCTCCTCAAAAATCGTCCAAAGCAAAAAAAATTGAAGGAAATGACCAACAATCTCGGTTTTAAAACATTCTGCTCAGGCCATTTTCCGCACCTGCGATCCAACTCTCGCACCTACCATTCCGCATGTGCGACCAAACCTCCGCACCTGCGGCTTTCCTCAGCTCAAGCCAACTTCGCACCTGCGCCACATAGCCCCCATCTGCGACTTCGTAGGTGCGGAAATATCATCGCGCATGCGCTCCCAGCCAGTCCACAACTTCTTTGCACCTGCGGCACCGCAGCCGCACCTGCGACCGAAGCCTCACAGGTGCGGTCACACCAGATGACAGCAATTCCAGCCTTCTTCTAACTTCAAACATTGATCCGTTAATCAACTGGAATCCACCCGAGGCCCCCGGAACCCCGTCCAATTATACCAACTTGTTCCAAAACATAATGCGGACTTGCTCGAGGCCTCAAATCACATCAAACAACATCGAAACCACGAATCGCACCCAAATCCCAACTTTATGAACTTAGAAAATTCCAACTTCTACATCCGATGTCGAAACCTATCAAATCACGTCCGATTGACCCCAAATTTTGCACACAAGTCATATTCGACATTACGGACCTCCTCCAACTTACAGAATTGCATTCCAATCCCGATATCAAAATTCCCACTTCTGGCCGGATTTCTCAAAAATCTTCAAATTTCTATCTTTAGCCAAATGACATCAAAATGATCTACGAACATCCGAATTCACTTCCGATCGCGCTCCCAACTCCAGAATCACCATAAGAATCTATTCCTAGAGTCGGATTCCTAAACGGACATCAATAACACTAAAATTCCTTACAGCCCAAACTTAGGAAATTCCTTCAAACAGTTAACTTCCACAATATACGCCGAAACGCTCTCGGGTTATCCAAAACCCGATCCGGACATACGCCCAAGTCCGAAATCATCATACGAACCTGCAGGAACCTTCAAATCCTGGTTCGGAGTTCGTTACTCAATATTCCAATCTTAGTCCATTTCTCCAACTTAAGGCTTCTGAAATGACAATTTTCTTTCCAAATCAACTCTAAAATTCCCAAAATTCAGTTCCGACCACGCCTACAAGTCATAATACCTGAAACGAAGCTGCTCATGACCCCAAACTGCCGAACGACGTGCTAGAGCTCAATACGATCGATCAGGTCGTTACATTCTCCCCCACTTAAACAGACGTTCGTCCTCGGACATGCCAAGAACTGCTCTGGAGTTATCTGAAATCAGTGTTTAACACATCGAGCACCTGCACGTGCTACCACAACCTAGTTGAGTACATTAGCTTGATCAAGTCTGAAGATTTCTTCTTTTCTCCATATAATTAGCTCAGAACCTAGTTCCAACACCTGAAATTTCTCTGTCAGGCATAGTTCCATTATATAAACACTGTATCAACTACCACACGCTATACCAGAACATGACTGCATACCTTCGCTGAATTAGCACCATGCACCGCATAATTCCCCACCCGACCACAACGACGCTCCCTGAACCTTAATAACCAAAATCCCATGAATCTTGCCTAGTATGAACAGCTCAGACAACAAATCGCCCCAACATGACCAACAGTCTTACATGACACCACAACGCCAATAGGCCATAACTCGAACATGATACATGAAGAAATGACTTAGGAAAAGACCACCCGACTCACGCAACTTCTTATGAACTCTTCTCAGAATATAGAAAGCAAAACACAAGAAAATAAATATAGGAATCTTACTCATCATCATACTGTTGTGGCGTGAAACCCGATCCAAATAACATGCCCATGAAGGCGTTCCACCCGGTCCCATCATAAAATTCACATAAGGAAATATACACGGAGCTGAATTGCTCACTATTACAAATTACTGAATATCGATCATAAGCACGCTAAGTGCATAATACCATCCTCGGGATACTGATAAGACCACATGCTACAAAACTTAAACACAACTGAGGTGCGATATATATACTCTTAATCTCAAGAGCTCTCCCGCTCGCATAACATCATCACTACACGGAGACTTAACACATAGTGATCTATTAAGTCATTTCCTAACTCACACGACACAATCACAACATTACATGAATTTGACGAAGACGGGACAACACCTGATATCCCAACACCCCTCTTGAGAAGAGTGATACTGAAATGAACATATCTTCCCCACATGAAGATCATAATCATATTTAAATCCATCCACAAACATCGAGCCTACCCTGCTCGCACCAAACTAAGCTAATAGCTTTACCTGGGTCCATATTAACCCACTTTCTCTCATAATATGCGAGAACAACCATCATAGCCGGGAAAATCACCCCACAATCCACAACCAAATGAACCAAACGCCTTCCAGGCATAAATTCTCAAATAAGAAATATTGCACTTCTTTAAACTCAGTCCAAATCTTCAATCCATTAAGTGACTACATGTCACACTTATACATTCTTGGCGTGGTTACGCTCCCACGACCTTCCACACCAGGTAACAAGTCTGCAAATCCGCATCACCGACCATACTAATACTGCACAACACGTTAAGAACCCACGACCAGGGTACAAAGCCCCCTTTTCACCGAATAATGATCTCGGTGACACTGAAGATAACACCAGCTAACTCTGGACTCTCAAATCACTTTTTCTTGCTCATCCGAGCTCATGACATCCTTTCTAACACCGAACCGCAAATCTCGATTCTTACTCCCAGTTACATACTTCTCACCGCACCTCACATGCCAATATGAGATAGTGCGAGAATTTCATCACAACTTTTGATCCACCAATCGGGTGAGCACTTCATCACATAGAACCATTTTACTTAACTCAATTCAAGAGGACCATCACAACACTCGAGTGAATTCTCACAATCACCCAAAATGCAAATCCTTAAGTAGCGGTCTATACCACCATAACCCTTCTGGGATCCGCCCACTCCTGACAGGCCATAATACTTGAATGCTTCCAAATAAAAATCTATTTTGACGGCTGACATGTCTCGCATACACCAACACAAACCACATGCATAACTTTAATCACATCGAAGGAACTGATCACTACGGAAAATGTGCCATTTCAACCATGGCTAATCTATCTATCTTTTTTTAATCATCTTCAATTATTTCAGGAATAATAGTAACTTCCTCCAACTCGTAGCGAAATCAACCCTCACTTATCCCGAGTGACCTTGATTTACGAGACCATGCTGCCTGAATCCCGCAACCCGTCTCGTACCCTCCTGATAGTCTTTCTAGTATCCGGAGTTCATTTCTCTCACTCCTCTAATACTATCCTGCATGCTGAAAATAACATAGAAACCCAACCATCTTCTCTTTTTTTCCTCAGAAATTACTCTGCAAAAGCTCGATTCTCGATCATACTGCTGCCTGAAACCCCTAAACGCCGCATTCTTAACTTTTGAATTCACTAGGACCTCTATTGAGAGTCACCCAATCTGACTGGTCCCGAATACAATTAACTACAAGGCTCTCCTAGCACAAGAACACCATTTTCAATGAAGCACGTGACCGAGTCACTATCCTTACAACTCGCCTATGCCTTAAGCATAAATTTTGAATCTTCCAAAGATTAACTCCGGTCTGACAGAGCTAACTTTTGCACACATTCATCAAATCCCACGTAAAATTATCATTTTACCCCTTTCCCTTAGCTGTGATAACTTGCCGGCACACCGACAATCCGCAACCCCATGAGAAGACAATCCTACAACCCAACTACAGATGGTGGGACTCCCCCACTTAGCCCGAAGCTACTCCTTGCACAATTATAGACCCTACCGAGATCCTTTCTCCTTTGTTAACATGATCTTGCTCAACCAATCCGTCAAATCCTTTCAAATTCTCTTGTTAGCACTCCCTAAATACTCAAATTCTCTAGCATCATTCACACATTCTGCCTCCTACCGAATAGCCACTAGAATCCCTCGCAGAAACTTGCCACCATGCCACCGCTAACCTATTCACAGGAGATAACCCACCTGTGGAAATCACCCGCGGACACCTCCCAACGATGCTGAAATGCACGCTCTCTGTGACATTAATACCCCATCCTATGCCCTGCTTCATTTACCAACTTTACTAGTCCGTCCGCTCCTCATGGACATCCACTAAATGTGTGTCAATATCTTCAAATTCCAAGTTATGTTGTCGCTACCCTACTTTGCGACTGCTTGACTTCTGCTTCTTACACCTGGCCTCCTAGAAATGGAACCGCCGCCTAGCCTCAATTCAATACCATTATCTGCCAACCTTATTCTTCAATACTCCTTCACCATACTCTGGCCCCATGCACCTGAAGAAACCATGGCACTGACGAACTTAACACATTCCATTCGATCAAGGACGACCATAACACGTCACAGGTGAATACTCCACCTTACTTGAAACACCAAGTCTTACTACTTTATCAATCCAAAACCTGGCCACTCATAATCGAAATGCCTCAAAGTTCTCAGAAACATAACAACCGAGCTGAAACAAGATAACATTCTTCTACAGGGCAACAACTACACATGGAAAATATCTCGCACCATATCCGTAGCACCATATCAATTCCTCAAATTCCCGATTTGTGGCAAGCGATTCGCGACACGTAAGATTGAGTAGGAATAACTTAGGCATAAGCCTTAAAAGAATCAAATCACATGATGAGGAATCAAGAAGGGAACTACTCCTAACAGCCCTGCAGCTTCTCGAAGATAAGTACAGACGTCTTTGTACCGATCCGCAAGACTCTACTAGACTTGCTCATGACTCATGAGACCTACGGGAACCTAGTGCTCTGATACCATGTTGTCACGACCCAAAATCCACTAAGGTCGTGACGGCGCTGGACAATACTGTCAGGCAAAACAATCATTAATTAACTGAGATAAATTCATGTTTTAACATTATGAAAAACATTACCTTCCACTTTATTACATAGTAATTAAATAAAAGTCTGTTAAGTAAATACAATGGTTTAAATATTCCATTTTAGCAATTATATCCCAAACACACCCCAGAACCCGGTGTCACGAGTACATGAGAAATTTCTAAGAATTTATACAATCATCACCCAAAGCTTGTCCGAACTACAAATTGGACAAGGAATTTAAAATGAAAATAAATACAGTACGAGGGAGACTCTGTCATCTGCGGATCGCCTCCGGATGGTGCAGCTCGCCTAAGTCTCCAAACCAGTCATGTCACTATGAAAGTACCTGTGCAATAAAAATGCACAACAAGTGTAGCATGAGTACAAAAACAACGTGTACTCAGTAAGTCTCCTGCCTAACCTCAGAGAGGTAGTGACGAAAGGTCGAATTAGACACTCACTAAGGTCTAGCAAATTAATTTAACAACATATGATGAACGTGGTAGTCATGTAAATGTAGTAAAGTAGAAAATATATAAGGCACTGAAATTCAAGTAAATACTGGAAGTAAACAAACAGTTACCACTTCCTCATTTCCCCCAAATATCTTAAATAAAACAATTACTTCTTTATTATTCCCCAAAAATCTTATCACTTCAAAATCCATGAAAAAACATTTAACAACCTATCATGCACATACGGGATAAGGACAACCGGCCTGAGTCATCATAATAATCATCTTTGTGCACTGCCGAGGGTCGAACGGCCCGTAACATAAGTGCACCTTTCAATAAAATAATCATGTCTATTCATTGCCTAGGGTCGAACGGCCTGAACCATAAGTGCATTTTTCAATCCGTCGTCGCGTACGGCCCGCTCCCATGACAGTGGGGGAAATAACACTCCACTCGTGGAATTTAAATTGCGAAGCGGTCATATGCATTCATGCACAATCAATAGTCCACCCCGAATACATCGGGAAAACACAAGTACTCAAGTAAATGACATATTTCTCTTTTAAAAACCACAAAATAGTATTTAAATCCTTTCTCGAAATTCATTTGCCAAGTTTAATAATATTCAATAATATCACCTTATCAGGCATGCTAGAGGGTCCTAGACTACCCGGACATGGCATAATAGTAGCTACGTACAGACTCTCGTTACCTCGTGCGTACGTAGCCTCCGAAGATAATTGCACATACTAAATTAGTTCACCCAGGGGGACAATTCCCCCTTACAAAGTTAGAAAGGAGACTTACCTCGCTCCGAAGTCCCATAACCGGCTTCCAAGCCCTTTCGATAACTCCAATGGATGCAAAACGCCCCAAAACTACCAAATAACTGGCAAAGCAATGAAAATTCATCCTAATACTTGCAACAAATTCAATATACTTTCCCAACTCCGCTTGGTGAATTGACAATAATGCCTTCGGGCCCACGTGCACGGTATCCGAATTTCTCGAATACATATTCTACCCATTGCCTTATTAACTCAAATATACAATTTACTCTAAATTCCATGCTCAAATTCGTGGTTAAAATCCAAATACAAATTTCTAGGTTTCTTTAAGATTTTTTCCAATTTCCTACAAATTCTCATGTATAATTCCATGCAATAACCTTGTATTTAACTTAGAAACATGAAGGAATTACTTACCTTGTGATCCTTGAAGAAAACCCTCTCTTGAAGCTCCTCAAAAATCTTCCAAACCAAAAGAAATGGAAGGAAATGACCAACAATCTCGGTTTTAAAACATTCTGCCCAGGCCATTTTCCGCACCTGCGATCCAACTCTCGCGCTTGCAATTCCGCAGGTGCGACCAAACCTCCGCACTTGCGGCTTTCCTCAGCTGAAGCCAACTTCGCACCTACGCTCCATAGCTCGCATTTGCGACTTCGCAGGTGCGGAAATATCATCGCACCTGCTCTCCCAGCCAGACCACCACTTCTTCTCACCTGCGGCACCATAGCCGCACTTGCGGCCCAGCCTCGCAGGTGCAGTCACACCAGATGACAACAATTCTAGCCTTCTTCTAACTTCAAATATTGATCTGTTAATCACCCGGAATCCACCCGAGGCCCCCGGGACCCCGTCCAATTATACCATCCTGTTCCAAAACATAATTCGGACTTGCTCGAGGCCTCAAATAACATAAAACAACATCGAAACCACGAATCGCACCCAAATCCCAACTTTATGAACTTAATTTCCAACTTCTACATACGATGTCGAAACCTATCAAATCACGTCTGATATACCCCCAAATTTTGCACACAAGTCATATTCGACATTACGGACATGCTCAAACTTCCGGAATCGCAGTCCGACCCCGACATCAAAATTCCCACTTCCGGCTGGATTTCTCAAAAACCTTCAAATTTCTATCTTTAGCCAAATGACTTCAAAATGACCTACGGACATCAGAATTCACTTCCGATCCCGCTCCCAACTCCAGAATCACCATAGAAAGCTATTCTCAAACTAGGAATCCCAAATGGACATCAATAACATTGAAATGCCTCACAGCCCAAACTCAGGAAATTCCTTAAAAAATGCTGACTTCCACAATATATGCCGAAACGCTCCCGAGTTATCCAAAACCCAATCCGGACATACGCCCAAGTCCGAAATCATCATACGAACCTGTAGGAACCTTCAAATCCTGATTCTGAGGTCATTTACTCAGATTCCAATCTTAGTCCATTTCTCCAACTTAAGGCTTCTGACTTAATATTTTATTTCCAAATCAACTCTAAACTTTCGCGAAATTCAGTTCCTATCACGCCTAAAAGTCATAATACCTGAAACGGAGCTACTCATGACCCCAAACTTCTGAACGACGCGCTAGAGCTCAAAACGACCGGTCATGTCGTTACCTTTAATAAAATCAGTAAAGAATAATTATCCTCCCTCATCATTGTCTTATATTTATATTCTCCCTGTCCACCCTTATCACAGTCATATATATATTCCATGCACACCCTTATCACAATCACATATTTATTTCCCTGTCCACCCTTATCACAGTCATATGTATTTATTTCCCTGTCCACTCTTATCACAGTCATATATATTTATTTGTATATTTATCAAAAACTTTCACAATTCAGGCCAAACCTTTCACAACACTTTTATCTCAACAATTATAAACAGAAAATTGTACTTCTCATAAACTCATCAATATTATCACAAAAATGGAACCAACAGGAATACATACATACATATATATATATATCGTAAAACAATGTCAACCCACTCAACCTTTATGTAGACGTAAACATTTTAGCAAAGATGAGAATAACTTTACTATAATTACAGATCCATGTACAAACATGGTCAACTACAAGACAATATGCAATCACAATCTCCAGTGAACTACAAAATGCATGTAACAAATGTGAAAACATGAATGACTATTTGATTTATAAGTATATCAAGAATATGGACTCTGGAATCAGTACGACTCTTTCAATTCACAAAAACTTGTCTAAAGCATACCATTTTAAGATCCTAAATTACTCAACGGAATCAAGCACCATCTTAAGCTAACCAGATTATGGTAGACTAAGAGAAGCATATATATACTCAGTGCGTACCTAGTAGAATTTCCCTCTTCTTTACGTGAGGAGCTCTCTATAAACCAAGGAATACACTAATACATTTCCAAAAATAATTGCAACCAGACTTAACAATAAATTAACAAGACAAGTAATCGTAGAAACAACAATGGACATGAAACAATTATAACCCGAGCAATTAAATTGAAAACGGGGAGGGGATCATGTAAGCAGACAATTTGGTGGTGCATAGATACTACTCACCTCACCTATACACCACTCACATGAAGTTTCACATAACAATTTAGTTGGGAATTCCTATTCCCTCAAGTCAAGGTTAAACCAAGCACTTACCTCAATTTCGCAGGTCACTCACTGTTCAATTATAGCTTTTCCTCTTGAATTCACCTCCAACACACTCGAATCTAACCATAATTAACTTAATATAATTAATTAATGCTAAAGGAAATAACTTTACTAAAAATTATAATTTTTCCTAAATTTTCTCAAAAAAAGTTAAAACCCGGGCCCGGGCCCGCTTGGTCCCCATTCACCTACGAGCACGAATATATAATTATTTTTGAAATCCGATCTAAATTTGAGGTAAAGATTCGATTTTTACAAAATTCCCTAATTCTACCCAAACCCTCAATTTTTATCATGAAAATTCTTAGTTTTTGATTTAAAAGTGATGAAAAACATTGGGTAATTGAAATATAACCAAAAAAAAAAAACGAGCAAAGAACACTTACCCCAATCCCTATGGTGAAAATCACCCAAATTCGAGCTCCCTAACTCAAAATATGACCGAATGAACAAACCCTAGTTTTATATATTTTTCTGCCAGCTATTCTGCCTCCTTTCTCGTACCAAACGATCCTGATACTTGATTTTTATGTCTTCAATGGATTCTTGTGAAATTCTAGTCAAGTTAGGCTTTTGAATCACTCAAATTGTCCTTATAATGAATGAGATATGTAGATTTTAGTATTTGCAAATAGTGCAGATTTTTAAATACGCTGTCAGTAGCAATTTCGTAATTAATCTGAAAATCTGGCAACCTTAGTAAAATGACCATAAAATCCTCATACGATATCCAAATTCAACGATTCTTTTTGCTACGGGTCTGTAATTATGATACGGATCTAATACATCATTCAAAACAGAAATCGGAGATCATTTGTTCAATATGATATCGTTCATGCTTGAAGAAACAACGTCGAAACATAAGAAAGAACGAGCGCAACACAACCTAAACCTATTCGAAACTCACCCGCATTCTCCCTCAATCATTTTTAGTCTCCACGTTCGCGATTGAAGTTTTGTGAACGCGAAGATCAACTCTTCAGTGTACTAGAAAATAGCAAAACAACAGAGAATTCTCAGTGTAAAACATATCGTAGCCTATCTGAAACTCACCCGAGCCCTCGGGGCTCTAAACCAAACACGCACGCAAATATAAAATCATCATGCAGACTTGATCGTGCAATCAAATCATGAAAATAACATGTAAAACTATGAATTAAACCTCAAAACTCATCATTTTTCTCAAGAACACTTCAATTTCACTATTTCTCAACCGGATGTCTGAATCACATCAAATAAACTCCTATTCTCACCAAACTTCACAGTTAGTATTCAAATACTATAAAAAATCTGTATCAGGCTCCCGAACCAAAATACGATCCCGATACCAATGGTTTCAACATTAATTCTTTTCTTTATTTCATTCAGCAAAACAACTTCTTTCAAAAATTGATTTCTAAGGCTTGGGACCTCGGAATTCATTTCCGGTATACGCCCAAGTCCAATATTTTACTGCGGACCTCCCGGGTTCATCGAAATACAGATCCGGGTCCATTTACTTAAAATGTTGACTCAAGTCAACTAAAATCAAAATATAATTCTAAAAATTATTATTTCTTATATTTTCACATAAAAGCTTTCCGGTTTTCACGCCCCGACTGTGCACGTAAATAGAGGTAATTAAAGTTAGTCTTTTTATGTCTAATAAGCCTATAACGGAGTCTAAATTCATAAAATGACCCCTTGGGTCATCACATATTCACCCTCGATGTGGAGCATTAAGATATTATATGGTTTTGATAGATGCATCTACAAGATGGTCACATGTGTGCTTACTATCAACTCGCAATATGACATTTGCGAGATTGTTGGCTCAAATAATAAATCTAAGAGCACAATTTCCAGATTATGCAATTAAGACAATTCATCTTGATAATGCTGGTGAGTTTATATCCCAAGCCTTTAATGATTATTGTATATCAACTGGGATAACAATTGAGCATCTGATTTCTCATGTTCATACACAAAATGGTCTAGCGGAATCATTGATCAAATGCCTCCAATTAATTGCTAGACCAATGCTTATGAGAACAAAACTTCACATTTCAGTATGGGGTCATGCTATTTTGCATGCAACAACACTTGTGCGGATAAGGACCACAAGTTATCACAATGTCTCCCCTTTGCAAATGGCTTTTGGTCAGGAGAAAAATATTTTCCATCTTAGATCATTAGTTGTGCGATATATGTTCAAATTGCTCCACCAGGACGCACAAAGATGGGTCCTGAAAGAAGGTTGGGGATATATGTTGGATATGAATCTCCTTATATTATAAAATATCTAGAGCCGACGACTGCTGATTTATTTACGGCAAGATTTTCTTATTGCCATTTTGATGAATCAGTATACCCAACATTAACGGGAGAAAATAAGAAGCTAAAAAGGAGATAGATTGGAATGCATTATCACTGTCTCATTTAGATCCTCGAAAAAGTCAATGTGAACAAGAGGTTCAAAATATTATTCATTCGCAAAATATTGCAAATCAATTGCCAGATGCATTCACTGACCTACCAAGGGTGACTAAGTCACATATTCCAGTTGCTAATGCTCCAATTCGAGTTGATATCCCAGTAGAAATATCAACTAAAGAAAATGAGTCTAATCCATGCTTAAAACGTGGTAGACCATTCAGTTCTAAAGATAAAAATTCTCGAAGAAGAAAAAAAGCAAATGATCAAAGTAATCATAACATGGAGGTAGTGGCTCAAGAGGAGCCCCAAGACGTAACAAATGATAAGACCTTAGGGGAGGTCCAGGTACCTGAAAATAATAAGAATGAAGAGATATCAGTAAGTTATGTCTCAACGGAAAAAAAATGGAACCGAAATAATATTGTTATCCATAACATTTTTGCTTATAATGTTGCTATTGAAATAATGCAACAAGATGAGGATCTTGAACCAAAATCTGTCGATGAATGTAGACAGAGAAATGATTGGCCAAAATGGAAAGACGCTATCTAGGCAGAGTTAACTTCACTTGGAAAACGTGAAGTCTTCGGACCCATAGTTCGAACACCTGAAGGTATAAAGCCAGTAGGATATAAATGGGTTTTTACGCAAAAATGAAATGATAAAAATGAAGTTGTTAGATATAAATCCCGACTTGTGGCAAGGATTTTTGCAAAGGCCTGACATTGATTACATGGAGACATATTCTCCTATAGTGGATGCTATCACCTTCAGGTATATCATAAATATGGCAGTGCATGAAAAACTTGATATGCATCTAATGGATGTTGTCACAGCCTATTTGTATGGGTCATTAGACAAAGAAATTTTTATGAAAATACCTGAGGGATTTAAAGTGCCAGAAGCATATAAAAGTTCTCGTGAAACTTGTTCAATAAAGCTTCAAAAAATTTTATACGCATTGAAACAATCAGGTAGTATGTGTTACAATCGCCGGAATGAATATTTGTTGAAAAAAGGGTACAAGAATGATCTAATTTGTCCTTGTATCTTTATAAAAAAGTCTGGATATGAATTTGTTATAATCGTCGTGTATGTTGATTATTTAAATATCATTGGAACTCCTGGGAGCTTCCAAAAGCAGTAGACTGTTTGAAGAAAGAATTTGAAATAAAAGATCTTGGAAATACAAGATTTTGTCTTGGTCGGCAAATTCAGTATATGAAAGATGGAATATTTGTCCATCAATCAAAATACACCGAAAAGATTTCAAAGTGATTCTATATGGATAAATCACATCTATTGAGTACCCCGATGGTGGTGAAATCACTTGATATAAAGAAAGATCCATTCCGACCTCATGAATATGATGAAGGGAGTCTTGGTGCTGAAGTACCATATCTTAGTGCAATTGGGGCATTAATATATCTTGCCAATAATTCTCGACCAGATATAGCTTTCTTAGTAAGCTTATTGGCAAGATTTAGTATGGTATTAAACATATATTCAGATACCTCCAAGGGACAGTTGATATGGGTTTATTTTATTCAAATGGATCCAAGTCATCATTGATTGATTATGCAGATGCATGATATTTGTCTGATCCCTATAAAGGTCGATCTCAGACAGGCTATTTGTTTACAAGTGGAGGTACAATTATATCATGACGTTCAACGAAACAAACTATGGTTGCTACTTCTTCAAATCATGCAGAGATAATAGCCATTCAGGAAGCAAGTTGAGAATGTGTTTGGTTGAGAACGATAACTCAACACATTCAGGAAACATGTGGTCTCTCTTCGAAAGGCAATATTCCAACAATATTGTATGAACACAATGCTGCATGCATAGTGTGACACCTCCTTTTTCACTACCCCCGGTAAATAAAGGGTAATAAGGGAGTTTTTCCAATTAAAGTGACATTATCGGATTTGGGATTTATTTTAGTTTTCAAGAGTCGCCACCCGGATTTTTGACGATGTTCCGAGACACTGTTTTATTTTTAAAAAATCCCAAACCGAGGAAATTTAGACTCTGTTTTAAGTTGTCTGCGACTAGAAATCCGAGTAAGGAATTATGTTAACCCGGGAGAAGGTGTTAGGCATTCCCGGGTTCCGTGGTTCTAGCACGGTCGATTAGATATTATTATTTGGCCTAATTATCTAATTATCTAATTATTTACATATTCTAAACCTATTGTGCATTTTTAGCCTTCTTACTTGTTAGCCGCTTTTTAATATTTATGGAATTATTTTGTAACAGGTCACCATGGCGTGCACTTGTTTGTTTTTGGACACATTATAACTGCGCCACATGAAATGCACCCGCAATTACAACATGTGATTTTTATTATAATTGAAGACGGGGACATGAGTTGTCGCACGCGAGTGTAGATTACGTAGTCAAGACTATGGTCGTGACGATTTTATAGTGCCTATTTGAGGCGATGTTTGATTGTTCTTTATGTTTTCTATTTGAAGGAGCATTTTAGTTTTAAGATCAATTAGGAAGTTTATAGATTTATATTAGACAAGTCACAATGGCGTGCACTTGTTATTTTTTAACACAAGGCAAACATGTCACATGAAATGCACTCGTGGTTGCTATGTGCGTTTTTATTAATTGTTTGGAGTTGAGGGTCGGGGGCATGAGTTGTCACTCCTGAGTGTAGGTTATGGTTATTTGAAGCAATATTGGATTATTCGAATTTCAAACTAAAGGTCACATTCTACCTAGAAGATCGCCTAAAATGATATTCATTAGTCTAAGGACAGCGGGTTTCGGGCTATGACCATGTTTTAGCCTCGAAGTTTTTCAACTCTTTTGGCCAATCTTAACTGTGGCTAGTTTGTAGGAAGGCCACTAGTTTAGGAAATTCAGTTAAATCTTAAGGGCCTTTACTTTCTAGTTTGGTGAATAATAAGAAACATGGCAGTCAAAAAATAAATATTCATTCATACATACACCTATAAGCATACAAACACTTTATTTACTATTTTTCGGCCTTGAATTGGTAAGCTAGAACTATATATTGTTCTTGATGAGAACTTTGCAATCTTGAAAGAATAGCATGGCACCAAACGGGTTTCACTAGTTCACACTTAGCAGGTTTTGCCCATTTTAGACAGCCTAAACACAGATCTAAAATCGGGATTTATACGTATTTTTAAGGGAAAAATATCCATAAATCTGTTTCGAAATTTTTTTTAAAGAATGTGAGATAAGTTAAAAATATTTTGGATCACCAATTTCTATTTATATTGAAAGTTACAGAATCTGAAATAACATGATTCCAAAATTATCGCAGATATTTACAGGGAGATTTTCATATAGACTAATTCGGATATAAATTCATACTTTTAATTGAACGTCTACTCTCAACATACTACTTCTTAAAGCAGATAACACTAATATTTGGGCATGTCTACCCCTCATGGCCTGATAGACTAAGGAGTTAAACTTGATTAAAGCCTTAATGGGCTGTTTTATCAAGCTGGCTCAATTCTGGATTTAGCAAGAAAAGTAAGAAAAAGCTGAAATAATAGTTTACAGTATCCAGTCCATATTTACAACTAAAAATACAAAAAAAAAAGAAGAATATTGTATTATTACATTATCATTTCACTATGAAATACAATTTCCTAAAATGAAAACAATAAGTAAAAAAAAATAAAGAGAGAACAACACTGCTCCAGCGCGAGCCGGCCTTCAGAGGGTTTGAAATCTATATTTCTCTGTCTATTTTCTTAATCACAAGACGACTAACTTAACAAACACATTCTAGGCATGTTGTAAGGCAACAAGACCATTATTGGGTCAGGTTTAATCCTAATCATGCAATAGTGTCAATTCTAAAGGACAAAACCTACTTTTCGTGCACTCTTCTTGGAATGAACCTGACCATAAAGAGGTCAGGTTCAGCTCCGAGGATGCAAACCCATAAGCCCTTTAATCATTCAACAGATTATGGCTTGAATTCATACAGTGACTTAACTACTCTTAGGCATTTCTTAAGGCATGAATCTGACCATTTATGGGTTAAAATTGCTATCTTAATACCTTTTGTAATGATAATCTAACTACTCTATAACTGATTGTGTGTTATTATAGGGTGAATCTGACCATGAATGGGTCAGACATTTAATCCCATAACGCCAACATTAACCTAAGTTTAGATCTCCATGGACAACTCACTTACTGAGTCTCTTTAATGACCAAGAGAACACAAATAAGAGCATCTTAAGCTATAAGTCTAAAAATTGCTATTTGGACAGTAGTAAAAATAGACTTTCAAGCATTCGTAGGATGAGTCATACCATGAAAAAGGTTTGACTCAACCTTGATGATGTTCTTACACCATTTTTGACAGAGTAGGTTCTTGCCTTTTATGGACTGAATCTGACCATAGAAAGGGGTCAGATTCAACTCCATAAAGGTGCTATTCAACTCATAATTATTTTGTGGTTTGATTTTTTAGGCATTTCTTAAAGAATGAACCTAACCACTTGAAGGGTCCGGATTCACTATTTTATAGCCTTTGTTGATTTCTCATTTCATACCCTTAAAGGGTGATAAGCTAATGCTTTAAGCACTTAATATGGGGTGAACTTGACCATTGGGGGTCAGATTCATTTCCTTTAGTGCTGTTTTTTTAGTAGTTCTATTACAACTCTAATCATATGGATACATACATAATCACAGAATCACAAAGGAAATATGGAAGTTAGGGAAGATTTAGAATAAACCTCACTGAATCAGAAACTAAACAACCACACTTAGCTCATTGGTACAATACTAAGTTCTCATGTTTATAACCTTAGAAATAGAATAAAACACATGGTATCAAGCCTTTTCAACACCAAACAAACACTAATTAAACACAGATTTCAGCAAAGTAATGCAGGGACATTCTTAACAAAGAGCTTCATTTTCATATAGGAGAATTTACATACTTTTAAGAGCAAAATAACAGCAAGATATGACCAAATAAAGGTCAGATTTTTTGAGCTAAATAACAGCAGCAGACAGCAGTAGCAAAGAGCAAGCAAAGACCAACCAGAAAAAACAGTAATACCCGGTGAAAACCATCCAGAAGCAAAACCAAGATTCAAAGCCCCAAAAGAGTATTTTTTTTTTTCAGCAAGATCAAAAGCCAAGCTAGTTGTTCAAAATCCCAGAATCAACTTCAGCAGCTTCATATCCATTTTTCGGTATTTTTAAGAATAATGATAGAATTTCAGCAGTTTTTCACTGTGAAATTTCTGGATTTTTTAGATGTCAAAACCTTGTAAGAATGGTCTCTAAAATCTGTGTGTGCAAGTATAGAAATCTTGTGTGTAGAGCTCTCTAAAAATTTGTGTAAAAGAATTCCTCCAGATCTGTGTGTATTTCCAGATCTTTCAGTAGTCAAAAGAGTTGTATTTTTCAGTCAAAAAAAGGT
>ML367734.1:0-67500 GCA_005239505.1 Nicotiana paniculata
TGGCGCCTCCTGCCCATTACGACCAGGTGGATACCGATACATTCTTCCCCTTGGGAGCATCTGCTGCTGCATCATGGGCATGGGCTGCTGAGTTTGTTGCACAGGCCCTGCACCACGTCGACCACCCGGTCGCTGGCCTTGCTGACACTGCTGGACTAATGGCATAAAGAAGTTGGGCAAAGGAGCTCCTCCAGGCCGCATTCCAGGAACAAGCTGCTGTTGATAGCCAAAACCAGCCTGGGGTGGTATCATACCAGGAGGAGCCTGCCCATAAAATAGTTGCTGTCCAATTGAGCACCAGGAGGATACATTGGCATACGAGGAGCCATAGATGCAGCCATTGCAACTGGTCGCAGTTGTGAAAATTGTGCCTGCAACCTAGCTCTTCTCTCCTCTTTGCGCTGAGCAAGTGCAACGTAGAGTGGCTTGCTAACTATCATTTTCCCGTTCATCTCAGAAAGAGCTTTGGAAGCTTCTTCTGGAGTTGAGAAAGCAACAAATCCAGATTCTCTGCTGATTCCACTAGGATCTCGCATAACCTTGCAAGAAGTAACTGTGCCAAACTCCGAAAAAAGTTCCTTGAGTTTATCATCGTCAATGGTATCATCCAAATTTTTAATGTACAGGTTAACTCCTTTGTATTTATCTACTACCTCCTTAGCTGTCTGCTCAAACTTGCTTTTCAGTTCTTGTTCCCTTTCAGACTTCTTCTGAGCTTTCCCAACATACCACTCTTTATCATCAAATTTCTTCCCGTTCAAAGCTTCAACAGCGTTAGCAGCATCATCAGCATTTTCAAAATTGACAAACCCAAAGCACTTGGATTTTCCGTCAGCATCCCTCATCACTACTGCACTAGTTATATTACCGAACTCACCAAAAGTTTTTTTCAGTTCCTCATCTGTTGTGGACTCTGCCAAATTTTTCACATAAACGTTATTGAATTTAGTCTTGGTAACCGCAGAATCTCTTTCCTGTTTACGAAGAAAATGCCCAACATACACCTGCTTATCATTGATAAGCATGCCATTCAACTTAGCTATTGCACTTGTAGCAGCCTCTTCACTGTCAAATTGTACAAAACCATAGCCCTTAGACTGGCCATTAAAATCAGTAGCTATCTTGCAAGAAAGAATGTTCCCAAAGCTTGAAAAAGTGTCATGTAAAGCTTTGTTGTCAATAGACTTGTCCAAGTTCTGTACAAGAAAACCAAATGCCCACGTGTAAGAAAACAACAACAAATCAACATCAAGAACAGATGCAGGTAACACAGGGATTAAGATATTCGATGAGATAATAAAAAAGATTATTTTAATCGGAAATAAAAGAAGCATTGCATATGTTTCTCCAATACATTAGCTTTACAAGGACAGAAACACATGAAAGAGACGATATGATGTTGAGTGAACATTACAGTCAAAAGTATCACTTGGTCCATGAAAAAAATGTATTCAGCTATCTGTAAGCAACAAATAGTGCAGTCCCGGATAAAAATACATAGAACGTATTTCATGCTATACTTAAATGTTCAAGCAAGCTCCTGCAATGCGGAGAAGGCATCAAATGATAAATCAAAATGTTCTTGAAAATTTCAGGTTCAGCTATAAATACCTTAATAAAAATATTAGCTGCTCCACTCTTACGGATACTGGGGTCTCTATGAGAATACATTATCCTAATGGACTTCCCATTAATAGGAGTGAAGTTCAACACCTCCATTGCCCTGGCGGCTGTGAATTAAAAAAAGGCAACAACTGTTAGACGTACATTATTGTTTGGAAACAAACAAATGCATAAGCATTATATCTTCACCGGAATGTTATTACCGGAGAATCTGTGTAATAACCAATAGAAACAACAAAGGGAGAACAGAAAAACCAAAACCATATGAAACAACAGAAAAATAAAGAACCTAAAAGGACCACTCCAATTCAACCTAACTTCTAACCATTTGGCACATTATATTCCATACAGCACTGAGAAAGTCACATAGAACTAACAACATCACAACCTTAAATGATACATCTCACATGACTGCCCATGAAATTATTACCAAAAAATTTTCAAACTAAGCAAGGGAAATTCTGCTCTTTTAGGAAAAAAGACTCCCAAATGATCAATAACGCCCACACCTACGTGACACAATTTGATAAGCATTTGTGCTCTGTGTAATATTCACAAGCCTAGTATATTAGTGAAAATAGGCAGAGGTGTTTGTCTATTATCTATCAAGTTTCATACTGTGCTACACTGGAGCTCAGGGATTTCTCGATTATCAATAAAAGAAAAATAAAAAAGATACTCAATTAACACAAGCAAACTTCTACAACCACAACGCGCAAGAAGCTGCTACCTAAGAGTCATTTCAGCTTCAATGTAACCCAAAAAATTTATTCCGGACAGATTATTTAGTAGTGAAATGATATGGTACAGAACAAATACAGGATCCATAAAACCAACCTCAGCTAGTTAGCATTGCAGCTTAGCACTATCAATTGTTCTCGAACACATAATATCAACATTAAACTCAATAAGGATATGCTAAAACCAGTGAACAATAGACAGTTTCAAGAACAGTACTAACCATCTGTCGGGTTGCTGTAGTTCACGTAGCCATAACCAAGGGATCTCCTAGTACTCAAGTCCCTACAAACCCTAACTGATACTACCTGACCAACCTGGTTAAACAGATCATATAGCTGCGAATCATTCACGTTAAAGTCAAGGTCACCCACGTACAGTGACGTCGACACAACAACCTGGCTGTTTCCTACCACCGGCAGCGGTGAACCCACGGCGCCGCTGCCGCCACCAGCCGTTACCGCCACACCATTTTGACCCGCCACCGGAGTCTGTTGCTGCACTTGTAGCGCCATAATTCTCCAAAAAAAAGTCCTTTCTTCCTTTTATCAATACCCTAGAACAGTGAAATTGGATAGAGAGCGAAATTCTAGAAGTTTTTTGGAAGGATAAAATGGGGATAAATTATAGTCGGAGAACCGAACGGCGCCGGCGGCAGGTGAGTAAACTGAGAGAGAAAAATATATATGAAAGAAAAATTAGGATAATTTTTTGCTTTGGGGAGGGCAGAGAAAACTGCACCGCAAACCGGCAAAGAAGAAGCTGTGAGGTTTTTATACTGCCGGAGACAAGAACCCTAATATGATGTGATTAACAAATCTGGACCGTCTGATATATTTTTTGGATGATCGAAGCGTTTTGGCTATTTCAGCAAGTGACGAAAAAGACGTGATCCAGTGTTTCGCATTTGTTGACTGTTTCGGTAGATCTTGCCACGTATGCTATGAGCGCGAGTCTTTTGGGTACGTGGATTTCTGTTTATTTTCAAGTTTATCCGGGGATATATTACGTGGCAGCGAAATTTACCACGCCTTTTTAATTACCCTTATACTAAAAAGGACTGAGTTTTACCGCTTTTACTGGAAAAGTGTTGAATTAGTTAGGTGATTTGTCGAAAGTACATTTGTTATTTTTGAGGTCAGGATCACGTGTTTCGGGAAAAAGGAAAGAGGTTATGTGCGTGTCATAAAATCTAATGCAAATAAATATTGGACTTATTCTAAGATTTTCATCTCATATATCATAAAGTATTCTTTTATTAAATTAATATTTGATTGTACCAAAACGGTGAGACAAATTCTAAAGCAAAGGGAACGATGGTAGTTCTCATTATTTTGTCTACTTAGTAAGTTAGTTCCAGGAAATTTACACAGTATAGCTACCCAAAAATAACGGTTGAAATATATATATATATGTTATAAATAAAAACTGTAAAATAAGGAAATTGAAGACAAGAATACAGGGAGATTGATATATTATTCAACTTCAAACCAATGTACATAATGAATTGAAATCTCTTTTATTTATAGAAGAACGAAAATAGCTGCGAGGCTTTTCACGAAGTAGTTGCGAAACTTTTCAGGAAGCAGCTACGAGGCTTTTCTTGAGCTGCTCGCAATCTGCATATTTAATAGAAACTGTTGCAAGTCATTTCATTGAATTGTTTGCAATTTGCCTGCATTAGCGGCCTGTAGATAACCTTCAATTGAATACTAAATGGATAATCTTCTTCAGGAAGATTATCTACAGTGGAGTAATAAATGGACATCCACAATAATAGTTTAATAAACTCCCTCTTGGATGTTCATTATTAAGTATCTCGTTAAAACCTTACTAGAAAAAATCCCATGGGGAAAAACCCTAGTCAAGAAAAAATAGTACACTAATAATATACATTGCAAGCTGCCTCATTAAAAACCTTACCAGGAAAACTGAATGGGAAAAAACTGGGCAAGGAAAAAAAAAGTGTAGTGCATACTTTATCCCCCTGATAAAGACGTTATTTCAAATACCTAAGTCTACGCATTCCAATCTTGTATAACATCTTCTTGAAGGTTGCAGTTAGCAAAGACTTGGTGAACAAATCAGTTGAACGGATTTGTTACACATCAATGTCATCATCTTTCTTAAGGTCATGTGTGTAAAATAATTCTGGTGAAATGTGCTTTGTACTATCTCCTTTTATAAATCCTCCCCTCAATTAGGCTATGCATGCAGCATTGTCTTCGTATAAACTTGTGCGTCTTCTATCACATTCCAAACCATATTTTTTTCTTAAATGAAATGAATCACCAATCTCAACCATACGCATTCCCTACTTGCTCCACATATAAACACGTAGCCGATTTGGGATCGAGCTTTACAGGGATCAAATATATAACTTGCATTTGCATAACCAGCAAGACCTACACTGCCTTTATATGCATAATACAAACTCATATTAAGAGTTCCCTTTAAATATCACAATATATGTGTAATCCAGTTCCAATGTCTCCGTGTAGGAGAAGAAGTATATCTTGCTAGTAAATTAACAGAAAATGTTATGTCAGGCCTCGTAGCATTAATAAGATACATTAGTGCACCAATTGCAATGAGATAGGGTACTTCGGGACCAAGGAGTTCCTCATCCTCTCTTGGAGGTCGGAACAAATTCTTATTCACTTCAAGCGATCAAACAACCATTAGTGTACTTAATGGGTGCGTTTTGTCCATGTAAAAGCGTTTTAAGACCCTTTCTGTATAGGCATGTTGATGGATAAAGATCCCGTCACCTAAATGTTCAATTTGCAGGCCAAGACAAAGGTTTTGTCTTTCCTATATCTTTCATCTCAAATTCTTTCGTAAGATATTCAATTGCCTTTTGGAGCTCTTTTGGAGTTCCAACAAGATTTATGTCATCAACATAAACAGCAAGTATAACAAATTCTGAAGCCATTTTCTTTATAAAAATACATAGACAAATAACATCATTTATATAACCTTCTTTCAGCAAATATGCTCTGAGACGATTATACCACATGTGCCCAGATTTCTTTAAATTGTACAAGATCTTTGTAATCTAATTGAACACATTTCTCGAGACTTTGAAATATATGCTTCATACATTTTAAATCCTTCAGGGATCTTCATATAGAATTAATCAAATGAGTCATATAGGTTATGAGTTACATTTAAATGGCATGACATCTTCAAGTGTCTGGACTACAAGTCCGATTCTCACAATCTTTTACAGTATTGTGCACTATATTGTATCAAATATATCGTCGACGATCATTTCATATCGGTTCGCAAGCGACATAGCTTGTTGATATCTCATCACTTTCTTTATTTTCAGGTACCTGAACTTCTTCAGGAGTTTCATGAAATGTTATGTCGTGGGCTCTTCTAGAGATTATTTCCTCCTTATTATAATTATTTTGATCATTTACTCCTACCCTTTTTAAGGATTGTTACCTTTGGAACCGATTGGTCTACCACGCTTCATGCGTACATTAAACTTCATACTTCAGGGACTTTAATTTTAATAGGAGCATTTGCAGCTGAAATGTGATATTTAATTTTGGATCAGCAAATGCTTATGGCATTTGACTTGAATTATCTTCTGAATGAGGATCATATTAATGATAATTCTATTCATATAGCATATTTTTCAGCTACTTATTCCATCCTCCAAATGTTAGAAAAACTAACTCATATCCCCAATCTTCTTTAGGAAACATATCTTTGTGCATTGAAGTAGAGAAATTAATCATATACCATACATCAAAAGTTATTAGATAGTAAAAATATTTAGTTTCTGATCTTAAACCAATTGTGAGGGGGTGACTTATCATATATTATTGGTCTGATGCATACAAGTGCTGCTGTATGCAATTTAGAAAATCTTAAACCAACACATGAAGTTTTGTTCTCATAAGAAATAGTTTAGCCATTAATAGGAGGTATCCAATGCTAAACCAGCTTGCATATAAACTAGCATTATCAAGATGAATTGTCTTGATTTCATAATCTGAATATTATGCTCTTAATTGGGAAAAGCAATTTCAAATGCCAAATTGCAGGTTGACAATAAACATACATGTAACCATCTCTTATATGCATCTATAAGTGGTTCACATGATAGGTGAATGGATGGTATAATCAATTTATTATGTGAATACGCAATATAAGAGAATTCTTGAAGAATCTTCTAATTCTTCAGTATATACTTATCTGAATTCTCAAATAGCTCATTTAAAAATGGTAAATGAAAACTTCTTGTGCTATCTCTTAGTAAACTTCTAGTTTACTTTGGCATAAACTTATGCATTAGTAAACTTCTGATTTACTGTGACTACTTTTATATCAACGAATTTCTGATTTACTGTAGCTATTTTTTCCTCAGTAAAACTTCTAATTTACTGTGACTGCTTTTGCATTAGTAAACTTCTGGTTTACTATGATACATAAAATAGTACAAATTGAAGAATAAGGCGGGTTACTTCTCACATACATGTTATTTTACCCCCTATGGGTGTGGAAATATGAAGATTTTCAATCTTCCAACCATTTGTAGTCTCAATATGATAGTCATTTGTATTAGTAAATTTCAGGTTTACTACAACATATGTTTTGACCATAATCATATGATATGAATGACATATTTGTATATAAGCTCTTCAAGAGCCTTCGTTTATTATCCACAGTCTAATATTTATCATACACTACTGGTGTCACGTGTCTTCTAGACAAACAGTTAGCTCTTCAGGAGTTGTTGATATATTTTGTACTATCAAAAAATATTGTTCAGACACTTCTAGTATCATGAGAGAAAATCATAATCAAATAAACAATATAAAATAATTATTTAAGCACAATAAAATACTTATTCGTAATATTTTCCTACTTCCAGAGGAAATTTCAATTGTGTTACTTCTTAAGGAGCAAATTTAAAATATAAAAAATTGAGTATATATTCCTTCTTCCGGAGGTGAATTGTAATATATATTACATCAAAAGCGCGTTCATATTTACGAGTTTTATTAATATTGTCACATTCACTTTAGGGAGTGGATTAATATTTAGCAAAAGTTCTCATCCTTCAGGAAATCGAACATAATTATCTGAACGTGCATTAATCACACCAAATTGTGTGATGACTTAGAACCTGTTTTAAGATAATGCTACTTCTTGAGCAAATCGAGGCATGCAAGTAATAGCGAGAGATTTTCTCTAACTTATCTTCATCTGTAACCATAGAAAACCTAAATTATCACTTCTGGTGGTCATAGGCATATACCACTTCTGATTGTTAACAACATTTAGTTACAATGAGATATACGAAACATAACCACCTCTGGTGGTTGTATATTACTTTCAAACTCTACCAGAGTTGCAAGCAAACTTATTGTCTTTGCTCGCCTTCAAAATCAAGTTATAGGACTTCAATTTAAGGTAAAACTCTTACCTGATAAGCATGAAATGCTTTTAAAATGGTACTTGCATTATAGACATGGTAAATAATGATGCTCATGAAATCATCATAACCAAGAGCGTGACTTTAGTTAGAACACATATCTTCAACCGGTAAGGACATTACTGCAGAATCTCAACACCTCAGTTGGTCACAACTTAAACTTAGTTTTAAAGCTCCACTATTCACTTTAGATAGGAAAATCAAATTCGAATTAAGTGCTCAAAATGATAGAGTTTCGTGCTGATAACGTGTTATAAAATAAAGACAATAAAGTAAAAAAATTGAAGACAAATATAAAGGGAGATTGATATATTATTCAGCTTCAATCTGATGTACATAATGAATTGAAATGTCCTATATTTATAAAAGAAAGGAAGCAGCTACGAGGCTTTTCCTGGGCTGCTTGCTGTCTGCATGAGCTGCTCGCAACCTGCATGTTTAATAAGAAGCTGTTGTAAGTCATTTAATTGAATTGCTTGTAAACCTGCCTGCATCAGCTTCTTGTAGATAAACTTCAATTGAGCACTAAATGGATAATCTTCTTCAGGAAGATTATCTACAGTGGAGTACTAAATGGACATCCACAATATTATTTACAGTCCAGACAGTAAACCTTGGTTATGGCAGCATAACCGGTGGTCCTCGAGAACCCGTATTAGCCAAGTGAGCGTGTTGAAAGGTTAAAAGAAGGATCATGGTTTAGGGTTTGCTTGACAGGACTTTAGCTTGACAAGGCTGGTGTCTATGTAAAAGGTTCCCCGTAGCTTCGTCGAAGTGATCCGGGACTGAATTATACTTATACTTAGTTAGCGTATGTATTTTGTATATTTTACTACTGACTGTAGTTACTTTTTTGGTAGAAATGCCACCAAGTACCCACTTTAAAGGACTGCTATTTAATTTTAGTTTTTCAGTTTAATTTTCTAGGACAAAAATATTTTAAATTATCCTGAAATTGAGATTTTTAGTTTGAAATTCATGACGAAATAAGTACTGGCTAATATCTAAATAAAATCCCTAAAAATGACCATTTGTGCACTAGCTCCTATTTTTATCGACGGCCCAAATGCATTAAAAGCCCAAAAAGTTTCTCGCAGGTGTACCGGACAATAGCCTTTGGGCCTTGACCCACATGCCACAGCATACGAGAATCAATTGTTTTGCCATGTTTTCCGCCAATAGAAATGTTCTTTGTATGTCGTTAGAGTAGTTTAAGTATATGATTTATTAGTCTTCTTACAATGCTAGGAAGAACCTTAAATGTGTGAAATAATGTTGATATATGAAGTTGTTTTGCATGGTTGTCATTCAATCGACTTCTATCTTAGCTCTCTGAGGTATGTTGGATTTGAGCTCAATCTGTTTTAGCAAGTGCAAGTGTTATATATATAACTTATCTACCTCTTAATTTTGATACTTCTTTTTCTTTGTATGTGTATGCGGGCCTCTTAACTCCATTATCAATAATCAAACTAAACAACAACAATAACAACATATCGAGTGTCATACCACATAGTGAGGTCTATGAAAGATAATGTATACGAAAACATTACTCCTACCTTGTGGAGGTAAAGAGATTGTATTTAATAGATATTCGACTCAAAAAAAGCATAGGCACACTAGTAATAGTAAGGAAAAAGGACATTGTAAAAGTCATAAAAATGAAGCAATAACAACAACAATGATAAGTTATATGCCTTTTGTTTTGATGATTTAACAAACTTAATATGAGAAACATATAGGAACCTGATACAACTAGCCTCTCCGCATTCAGAACAACAAGTTAATGTATGACACAAGTTTCAATGAAATTAGTTAAGAGAACAGATAGATACCAATTCCTCCGGTCACAGTACAAGTCAGCTCTTACAGTTGTTGAAGCTGTTAAACTGCACATGCAACAGTACAACAACACTGTTGAAACATTCCGTGTACCGGACACTCCCTTGCATCATCTTTGATGACCTCACTTATATATTACCAACATGAGGCAGGGGATTATCCACACTTGCAAAACCTAAAACATATTTACTCTCAAGTGTGTAGCCGCTTGAAGAACAAAACAACAACATAACGAAGGACCAAGTATTGTTGTGTCTTTGTTATGTTATTCACTTGTAACTCCTATTCAAGATATTTAGAAGCATTTAGTATAACACTTTATAAACCATAAACATTGTGTTTGTGTTGGCTAGAGTTAGTCAAATGGTTATCTTTATAATAGAGTTATTACAAAGAGGCTTGCAATATAATTATTGTAAGTAGGTGAAGGATTAAGAGTTTAATTCCTAGGTTACAATAGGTTGAAATCTAAAGTTGCTCAATTAGTGAAGTTGAAATCCGACGAGTATAGGTCATGGTTTTTAATCCCTGAGCTGGGAGTTTTCCACGAAAATATTGTTGTGTTATTTGCTTACTGCGGTGTGTTATGTGGGAACTGATAAAGAACCAAATTCTCTATACAGTTTGGTGGACTCTTACCTTAGTTACATGAAACAAGATAATAAGATGACGAAAAAAAATAATAACAAGTAGTAACAGGAACCTAAGAATAGAAAATACGAGAATACATATTAATACTACTTGTATAAAAAAAAGAAACTCGACTACCCACTACTCTCCTGTCCTAATTTTTGACCTCCACGTTCTTCTATCTAGAGCCATGTTCTCAACAATCAAACTACAACTTTTAAATAAATCATATCTCCTTGCCGTGATGTTCATAAGTTACACTAGCTTATCTAATTCACGATCTAATTTAATTTTTTGATTGGGATTCCTCTCTTCTTTTGGTGCCTCTAAACTCAATTATCACTTAAGTAGTTAATTATACTAACTACGGGAAAAAGGACAAAGATAATCAATCACCTCCTTTTTTCATCCACCAAATCGAAACTCCATCATGAATTATCTTTAATTATTTGAGTAATTTTCATCGCATACAGTTCGGTTGCTCCAAACTGCACCCCACTCTTATTTTAAATCTATGTTTTCATTTGCTTTTCCCTCCAAATTCGTATCTATAAACTGATCTTCTACCCCACTATCCATTAGTCAATATTTTAAAATTAAAAAAATTGCATGTCTTCTGATTGACATGCCATGCTACTTTATCAAAGTCTTCCCGAAAATTAGTAAAATATTCAAACATCAAACTATAGCATGAAAGTAAAGATCAACTACTACTTCCTATCAATTTTGAAATTCTCCAATAACAACAAAAGATAAAAAGAAGAAGAATTATGTAAAGATATGTGCGTGGACTTCAGCGTCTTGATCAGCACTTCAGTCAAAAGTATCAGCTACAACAAAAACAGAAAAAATAAAACGTAGAAAAAGAAAGTTTGTAGTAGTAGCGTAGTTTTTTTAAGTTACTGAATTTTAATTAATAACCTATATATATATATTTAAATAAATTTCTTAATATAAATACAAGGTTTGGACAATTAATTATATATAATACACAACTAGAAAACCATCTACGATTTAACGAAGATTAGCGACAAAGTGTGCACTAATTTTAATATTTTTTGTAGCTATTGAATTCGGCCGAATCCGCACCGAATGCAAGCTACGTGACTGTAGTAGGAAGAATAATAGAGTAGATTATTTTTGCAGCATTTCCCATGAAACATAACATATATAGTAGGTTTTAGGTCAGGAATAAGTCTAATAACCAGAATCCAAGAGAAGGAATTAATTGGTACAGACTAACATAGATCTGATGTCTCTCTTTTCTTTTCTCTTTCCCGATACATAAGGAAAGAAAGAAAGAAAGAAAAGGAACAAATTAAAGTAGAAACTTAAGCATGCAGATGAAAGCAAAAAAGATGACGAAAATAAGAAGAAGAGTCAGATCAGATCATAAAAAAGAATATTCTTGTTGCAGCTAAGCCTTCATTTAATTCATCTCATGCCTTCTGGGTGCAATGGGAAGAGTTCAAGTGTCCTATCACCATTATCCTCTCTACAGTTTCTCTTTTCATCTTCCTCCAAATATTCATATGTCCAACCTCTGCACTTTCTCTTGTATGGACTATCTTCCAGCTCCCTCTCTACTTCTCCCTATAAGAATAAAAAACAATTCACCATTAGACACAATTATAAAAGAAGAACTTTTGCAATTATTTAATTATATTAAAAAAAAAAAAGATCAACATGCCAAAATAGGCTGATAGTAGACCAATAGTGCAAATTATTTTTTTACGATGACAAAGCATATAACTCCATAATTAATTATTTTAACTTATCTATAGAAGGGGAATCTTGGAACAATGGTAAAATTATCTTCGTGCGACCTATAGGTTGCAGGTTCGAGTAGTGAAAGCAACCACTAATATTTGTGTTAGGGTATTCTTTGTGCACCTAACTACTTTTTTTTTTTTAAAATTATTATGTACTGATAGGGTAAAAAAATTATACTGTGGAAGTGTGAGGAAATTAAGGAGAAGAGACATACCCTAGTGTCAAATGACAAAGGACTAGTGACAATGGCTAGAGGTGTTCTTGGACTTTGGCTAAGACCAAGACTATTGCGCTTCTGCTTTTGTCTCTCACGAGCTTTGTGGTTTTGAAACCAATAGAAAACGTTTTTCCCCTCTATTTTCCCATATTTTCCTAGCTGTACTGTGATTTGCTCGATTTGCTGCGCATTGGGTGTGCGCATCCCACCTCTATACAGCATTTCCAGTATTCCTATCTGTTCTTGCGTCGGATTCCACCTTGTACCTCCCGGGTGCGATTCCACCTACATAACATGTTAAAAGAGTTTAAGTTCTGTCCAACAACAACAACAAAGACCCAGTGTTCTTATAAGTGGGGAAGAGGAGGATGCAGACAGCTTTACCCTTACCCTGGATGGGCAGGAACACTGTTTCCGATTATAGACCATCAGGTAAAGAAAACATGAAAGAAGCACGGATAGCAAATAATAACAATACAAGATATTTAAAAAATTGAGATTAAGATAGCAAAATAAAAGATGAAGTTGTTTGCCCCAATAGTAACTAAAAAAATGCAAGTGCGATAACTTGTTTATAATTGATCAAATTACGAAAATGTAATTTTCTTTTATATTGTCAGTGTATATAACTTAAAAACCCTATTTAATTAAGATTGCTAAAAACTTGAGAAACACTTAAAAATATGTTCCATTTCCCAGCTAGATAAACATGTTAGAATAATAGAATCACATAATTATTTTTCCTTGTTCAAAGTCATAGGGATATATAGTATAGCTAGCAAGTGATATATGATAGTAAATTACCTGAGAGGAATCTTTCTTGTCGTCGTTGAATGAAGTTTTTCCAGGGCTAGTGCTACTTTCAGGTCTAATGAAGCTCTTAAGATCGAAAGGAGGAGTGACAATAGTAGGATCATTTGTGCAGGTTGAGAGCTTAGGAGCAAGAGGTCGTAAACGTTTACAACCAAGTGTAAGTGAAGGAGGAGCTGAATCATGCTCTAAGATTAATCCACGTGTGAACTGATGCACCTTCATGCTTAAGCTTCCTGATGATGATCCCATGTACATTGGAGGGTTGGGTATTTAAAAATTGATGACAGAGGAGCCTCCATTATATAGAAGTGAAATCACTATTAATAAAAGCACAGGTGGAACATGATTTGAAGATTACTGCTACACTTTTGTATATTACTTTTTTTAAAAGACATATACATATATACGTGACATTTTATGAAACTTTCAGGGTGCCGCCGATATCCCATTTTACAAGATACGTCTGGCCTCTGAGTAAAAGGTAGAGTATAACTAATACACATTGACATTATAAACGAGTTTTTATACTATCATATCAACTAAAAGAAAATAACAATTCATAATAAGTGAAATTATGAAAGATATAATAGACAACTTAATTATTACATAATTTTAAAGTGTATTGATAGTGTAAAATGTTTTTTATACGACTCAGCCGTATATGAGTAAAAGGGGTGGGAAAAAAACAATAAAAGAAAGTGGGAAATGAGGTGGGTGCCAAGAAGAACCAAGACCAAATGATGAGGTGAGGTTGACTTATGATTTCCATTTTAAAAAGCAAGAAAAAAGTGGATCTAGATAGGTAGAGAGAGGGGGGAAAAGAGAGGTGTAAAAATTGTACTATATAATTGTTATGAATGAATGAATGTATCGATAGGTGAGCGTGTGGGTGAATGTATGCGTGTGTGTAGTTGCCTAGTCTAATCAAATGTAATGAGTTGGTTTTCTTTTTTCTCATTTTATTTCTTTTTGCCTTTCCTTTCTTTTTTTTCTTCTTACTTTCATGATTATAAGTCGTCCATGCTTTTCGGTGGCCTCTTCTCCTTCTAAACTTTATCACTATAAAGTGAAGAGAGAATATAGGGAGGGAAAAAATTGAAGAAATTATATGGATAAATTAGTGAGTGGAAAAATTGAATGCCGTCTTTAAGTGGTGGAAGATGTTGAAAAAACCACTACGTTTATAATATTATAGTATGTGTATTACATGCATGACGTGTGTATACATATATATGTTGAATTTGTATACTATATATGACCAAAATCCATCTGATGTAGCTTTAGATATGCACATACCCCAAATATATCCCTTTTTCTTTGGGAACTGTATACTCCAATTTCCCAAATATTATAAAACCACCATTCTCACTTTTTATCCCATTTTTGTATAACAAAATATTTGCATGATTCAAGCACATGCTCAAAGTAGTGTATCAAAGTAAAGCCCTAATTATCTGTCACCCAATCAATTATTGAATTATTAATTTATGCTCAAGTGATAGTCAAGGCCGTTGGTAAATATTTTCTTTCTTGTTCTTTTGTGTGTCTAGATCCTTTGTTCTTTTAATTAATTATTCCAAGAATGCACCGAAACCCATTGATTTCTCTAGCTTTAAAAGAAAGTCAAAAAGAAAATATACAGCTTGACTAAAATATATACATCAGAGAGATGATTTTAGGCTCATTCAGAAACGTGGAGGCATACAATTGAAGGCAGGTATTTCTTGAGTATAATATTTATGTCCTCAATTATCCACAATTGGAAGAAAGAGTGCAAGATACTTGAAATGTGAATCAAACAAAAACTTTTTAGTGAAAGTCTTCGAGGGAGTGCTGAAATTCATGTTCCCGATTCTTTAAAGATGTACGTTATATTTTCTAATCTTGATCGTATTGATTTTGGTATGAACATATATAAATCTCCTTTTTCCTATCCGCCTTTGAAGCTAAAAATATTTTTACAAAGTTAAAAATTATTGAATTATATGAATCGTCTCGTGTAAAAGGTTAAACACGTAAAATTATCTTAATTACTGAAAGAATAACAGTAATATTTGGCAAAATCTTGTTCGTTTAAACACGTGAAAATATTTTGCAAGGAGTGATAACAGTAATGCTAGAATTCATGACTTTATAAAATTTATTATTTTTCTTGAATGAAACATGTAAAATTAATTTGTCAATAGGCCATGGCGGTAAAATTAAATCATATATTATATAGCCTTATGTTTATTGCCTTAATTAATTTTTGGATGAAATGTGTTTTTAAAAAAGGCTAATATGTCCATTTTCTATTTTATTTCTTTAATTTCTATGCTCCTTTTGTGTATTTTAAGGTGAGGATGGAGAGTTACCCGCCAAATATTTTCCATAGACCAAAAGCTCATCATAAATGTTTCATAATATAACCAAAGCAAGAAATTAAAAGATATAGGCATATCTTCATAAGATTAATACTACTAATACGTTTTTCAAAGCTTGGCGTGGAGAGTGTCAAATGACAAGTAACCACTCTTTGAATAAAGGAAACTTTGAAAATATTTTTTCATATACGTCAAGGCGCATGAGACATAGAAAGAGTGATGTCTAATCCAACATGGGACGTTTTTTTCTGACAAATTTATAGGAGTAGTAACTTTATTCAAATTATTCATATTGACTGTCAAATTTAACGTACATGAGTATCAGATTTGATTTCCAATAATATATCACCCCAGTTAAGAATTTACAAAGATCACAAGATTTACAAATTTTGCTCACAGTTTAAAATAGTTGGAAAATATAGGCAAAGATTTGTTGTCATTTTCCCCAACCAAATCAACAGAGATACCTACAAAACCTAGGGAAGATTGAAAAATTCTACGACATCAGTTTGTCCTTTTGGCCTTTCGGCCAGAAACCAAAGAAGTTGTCTTATTGGCACGAAGTCATTCTACGTAGAAATATTTCACATAGTAATGATTTCAATGTTGAAAATCATATTATCCTATTTTCATGTTTCGGTGCCCAAACGTTAGAGGGACAATATCCCTATGAATTCAAAGTACCCCCTGACCAAAATTTTATTTTCCACTTGTAAGCTGATAAATAGGAGTACAGAGTACTATAGTTACTTTTTTTCCTTTTTGCTATAAACTCGTTCGAAATTATATTTAAACTGAAGTTTTTCTAGATTGAGGAACCATTTATTCATACGAGTGTTAGGCTTTCGTGGTTGATAGATCTCCAACTTTCGTTCGTAGTGAGGAAGCTATAATCTATTGGATTGTCTGTTTGTCTATCTGGTGAAAAGAGAATAGATATTTCGTTCAAGTACTCCATCCACTTGACACCTATCGTAATGATAAAACGACTTGTCTCGTCATAACCTTCTCTTCATGAGTTCTCGAGAAAAAACTTATGTCGCTCCATCAACGCAGGGGCAGAGGGAATCCATCACTATCTTGGCTGTGCTACCGGAGGTTCCGGGGAAAGTCGAAATAGAAGAACACTCATCTTGGACGGGCTTACTACTTAGATACACTGTAAAATAAAACATATAAAATAGAAAATTCGATCAAAATAAAATTGTATTTCTCCGTCCGCCTTTTATTTTTTGTTTATCACCTTGCTGAACTAAAAAAAGAAGAAGCTTTTGAGTATTTCACAATACATTTTAGCTTATGATTTTAGTGGTTTAATTTTGACGAGCCATATATATATATATATATATATATATATATATATATATATCAAAACTCCTCTGGCAGCAGAAAAAATAGAACTTAATTCTTTAATTTAAATATTTAAATGAATCCTCTCAGATTTCTTAATGTGTGTTCATGGTTCTGTAGCTTTATATAGAGGTTAGTAAAATAAAATTTGTAAACAGATGCTTCAATAAGGTGATTAAGTGACCAGTAATTTCTTTTTTCAAGGTAAAAGAAAACAGAGGATCAGGTGAATTATGATGACAACATTTTGCCTAAGAACATTCATAATTATGGAACTAAGAAGTAAAAAGTAGATTAGAGGATCGTAACACACTCATTATTCATCATTCTATACTTATAAGGAGTCTCAAAGAAATCTAACGCAAAGGTATGTTTAGTAATATAAAACTTATAGTAAGAGATTTCAGTCTGTGCACCAACATATATATATCGTCTGTGTGCCTTATATATGTAAGTGTGAATAAATTTATCATCAGGTTAATTTGGCAAAGCATATATAACTTTTTTATAACAAAGCCTGATAAAATAAATTGGAAAATAGAGTAATAATTAACGTGCTGCAACTAGTTAAATTGTGTTGATTATGTAATTTTTTTTGCACTGTTAGTATATATAATATACCTTGTCCAAGTTATAATTAGACTTCATCCTTCCTCGTTCACTTTTGTTCGTTCTTTATTTTTTTGATCTCCTCATTTCATTAACCATATATATATATAAAATAAAAATTAGCATAAATGATTGGACTTAAAAAGTTTAGCCGCAGTATGAGGAATTTGGAAATTCTATTTGTATACGGTTAAAATCGGGCCTACTCGATTTTACTGATTAACCAAGACCAAGGTGATGGACCGAAGATCGGCCCCGTAATAGATTAGACCGAGGTATGAGGGTAAGATACCAAGTTCGGGATTCGAGGTATCTGTCGAGATCGAGACCAAACGAGATAAACATCGAGCAAGATCGAAGATAGCATAATACAAAAAGACAAGATATCCGTGAATCGTCGAGGATCATGGCGAAAATCTCGGAACGGATCAAATCAAGAACGGTTATTTGGCTAATTATGGGATTTTCTTCTGTAATTAGAGTTGTACTATAAGTAGAATTCCTCTACTATATAAAGAGGGGTTCTAATCATTTGTAATCCATCTTATTCTCGCATATCAAAGCAATACAATACTCTTTCTCTCTGAAACTTTCTTGTTCATCAACTTATTTCATATTTCATAACTTATTTCTCAGTCAGTTCGAGAGTGTCCAACTCGAGGGCTGAATTGCATCTCAGTACTGGTTTGCCTTATTTTATTGTTAATTTCAATTATTAATCATCATATTTATCAATTGATATTAGGTGAAATCATGTGTCCTTAAAACCACTTATAAGTTTAATTGTTGTCCGATTTTAAGGGTAAACAGTTTGGCGCCCACCGTGAGGCTAAGGATAACAACGATTGCTTAACACTAATTCCGATAACACACACTGCTTTACGCTTGTTCTCGTAAGTATTTTTTGTTTCAGGATCATCATATCGAACTCACAAGCAGTACCCACACACGCTGACAACAACCTCGGTTTCCATGGGGAAAATGACAATGTAGCCGCCCTAGGGATCGAAGTACCTCAGGTTGGCATCGAGGGAGTAACAGCTGCAGACCCCGTCGATGTCAGCTCCCACGTCGCCTTAAATGGCAATTTGGGTGTCGACCCTGAAAACAGCGTCCGAGAGGAGCTCGACCAACTGGTCAAGATGCACAGGGCGACGAAGACGGCGGAGTTAGACTTCGATTGATATTTGAAATTCTACATGCTCAACAAGCTGCCATAGCGCAACTTCTAAACCAGAACCAGGCTCCGAGTAGAGCTGAACCTAAGCCCTTACTTGAAGTTGTTCACAAGGCCGAACAAGTACGGGAGAGGTCGAATGCCAACGAATCAGGGACTGACCCCACAATCATGAAAATGCTCGAGGAGCTCACAAATCGAATCGAATCAGGGTAAAAGAAGGTCGAGGCTAATGATAGAAAGGTAGAAACATACAACTCCCGAGTTGACCAAATACAGTGGCACCACTGATTCTGAAGGATTTGGATTCGAAGAAATTCGTATAGAAGCCTTTCCCCCCAAGTGCGGCTCCTAAGCCCATCTCGAAGAAGTTTCGCATGCCAGAAATTCCCAAGTATAATGGGACCACCGACCCTAATGAGCATGTCACTTCCTATACATGCGCGATAAAGGGGAATGACTTAGAGGAAGACGAGATTGATTCTGTTCTACTGAAGAAGTTTGGAGAAACTTTATCGAAGGGGGCGATGATATGGTACCACAACTTTCCGCCCAATTCCAATGATTCCTTCGCCATGCTTGCATATTCCTTCATCAAAGCACATGACAGAGCAATAAATGTCGCGACTAGGAAGTCGAACCTCTTCAAAGTAAAACAGAAGGAGAACGAAATGTTAAGGGAATTTTTATATCGGTTTCAAATGGCATGGACCTACCCCCGGTCGTAGATGATTGGGATGTCCAAGCTTTTACTCAAGGTTTGAATGTACGAAGTTCGGTAGCCTCACGACAGCTAAAGTAGAATTTAACTGAGTATCCAGCTGTGACCTGGACGATGTGCATAATCGGTACCAGTCAAAAATTAGGGTCGAGGATGATCATTTGGGAACTCCTTCCGATTCCGTCTATCCAAACAGTCTTGTCGGCAGAATTCTAATGGACATCGGTAGAGAACCCTGATCGAACAAATATTGGTATCAACAATACGACGGGGATCGCAGGAACGGTAGCCCTGTGTTCAATCCCGTTAGAAGTGATCGAAGGAACTATCGATGACAAAGCTCCCGAGGGCTCATGAGTAAGAGTGGTTTCGATAAACATGTCACGCCCACGTAAGCACCACGACTATCAGAATACAACTTCAACGTCAATGCATCAGCTATTGTATTGGTCATTGGGCGGATCAAAGATACGAGATGGCATCGACATCTGCAGACCTATTCGGCCTAGAGAAACCCAAATCAGATATGCAAATACCATGGTACCCATGGTCACAGAACGAAAGACTGCAGACAACTAAAGGAAGAGGTAGCTCGCTCTTTCAACGAGGGCCACATTCGAGAATTCTTGAGCGACCGAACCAATAATCACTTCAGAGATAGGGATGCAAGCAGGAAGAACAAATAGGAAGAACCACAACACGTGAGTCACATGATCGTTGGTGGGGTTGATATTCCGCAGGAACCCGTGTTCAAGCGCACCAAGGTGTCAATTACAAGGGAAAAGTGAACTCGAGGCTATGTTCCTGAAGGAACCTTGTCTTTCAATGACGAGGAAGGATAATGGATCTCACAACCCCACAACGATGCTCTGTAAATATCTATTCTTACGAGTAAAATTCAGGTTAAACGTGTTTTGACTGATCCAAGAAGCTCGACCAACATTATTCGATCGAGGGTCGTGGAACAACTCGGATTACAGGATCAGATTGTACCCACATCTCAGGTTTTTAATGGCTTCAACATGTCAAGTGAAACAACCAAGGTGAAGTCATCTTGCCAGTAAACGTAGCCGGGACCATTCAATAAACAAAGTTGTTATTTATCTATGTCAATACCACACAAGAAGGGGGGTGATTTGTGTGGTGAACAATTTTCGCGTGAAGTAGTTATAGAGAACCAGGTTCTTCTATGTGTTCCAACTCCTACAGTTTGCGGAATAATAATTGTAGAAAATAAAGGAACACAACAATTTTACATGGAAAACACCTGGCTCAAAAAGTGAAAAAACCACGACCTACTTCCCAGTAGGATTTTCCCAAACTCTTCACTAAATCAATGATCCAAACAACATTTACAAAATAAACTCTTTTGTAAACCTAAGGATTAACTCTAACCCTTTGGGACTAACTAGCCTCTAGCTATTTGCGACAACCTTCAAGTTAATTCTAACTTGAATACTCAGTACCTATTACAAATGCTTCTAGATAAAGCTGAAAGATACACTTTGTAATCACCTACTACAAATAAACTAGACTAAAAGACAACAAATGGAACTGGTTCTTCTAACTGGTTCAAGTAGCTTCAGAATCGCACCGGAAATTCTCACACGAACTGCTTACAAAATTTCTTTGGTAATTTTGGTCTCAATTCTTGTTTTGCTTCTATGTTTGTGCGCGCCTGTTCAATAAGAACACTTGACAATATATAGGATCAGTAGAAAAGGAGATATACTAGAATTCGGATACATCTTTTCCAATTCGGATGCAACTCTTCCTTGGTGGAAGAGTTCTAGTTGATCTCAACTCCCTAGATCCTCTTCTATCTTGATTATGTCCTTACTCAATAAGGAGTCCATCTCCCTATCAATTTGAAACCTTTTCGATCAGGAGATATATCTTCAGATCACTGATTGTGCTTATCTCCTGTTTGCGATCACCTCACATACCATTAACTCTGCATGTCTATGTCTCCAGTGATGGATCTGGTTCAACTCTGAGTTCATTTGTCAATCTTCAAAACCATTCAGCTTCTTGATCCAACAAAATTTCCATGTGATCGAGGGCGATATGAGATACAACGTCCTTCTCGAACGACCCTAGATTCATAACATGAGGGTAGTCCCTTCAACCCTTCACCAAGTTCTGAAATTCTCAACATCGGATGGAGTAAAAATGGTGTATGGGGAACAACATGCTTCCAAAGAGATGTTTGCGGTCGATGAAGTAATACCGTATCGATGCCTTCATCAACGAAAGGATCGGAGTCAAAAGGAAAGCGGGAGGCCAAATAGTAACCACAGGTACCAGCCTCTACCCAATCGAAGGAACAAGGGGTGGATGAGGATGACGATATTGGATCCCATGATCTTTCAATAATTCCCGATGACTCAGACGCCACAAAATCAATGGTCGAAGACCAAGAGCAAGTCATACTGATCGAGTACCTGCCTGAACGAAAGGTATACTTGGGCACGTGATTAACCCCCGAGCTCAGGTAAAAACTCATTAAATTACTTATAGATATATGGATTACTTTTCTTGGTCCCACCTTGATATGACGGGGATCCCACCGGACAACACTACCCATCGATTGAGCTTGGACCCGAAGTTACGTCCAGTAAAGCAAAAGAGAAGGCCCTAGTACGAGGTAAGCACACATTCATCAAGGACGAGGTAACCAAAGTTCTCAAAATAGGGTCCATTCGGAATGTAAAATATCCTGAGCGGTTAGCGAACGTAGTTGTGGTCCCTAAGATGGGAAATAAGCTCAGAATGTGCGTAGACTATAAGGACTTAAACAAAGCATGTCCTAAGGATTCTTTTCTTTTCCCAAATATCGATCAAATGATCGATGCCACGACTGGCCACGAGATTCTCAGTTTTCTCGATGCCTACTCCGAGTACAAGAAAATACAAATGAACCCGGAGGATCAGGAAAAGACTTCGTTTATCACTAAGTACGATACCTATTGTTATAACGTAATGTCGTTCGGACTAAAAAATGCTGGTACAACTTACCAACGCCTAGTAAATCGAATGTTCAAAGAACAAATAGAAAAATCAATGGAAGTTTATATTGATGACATGATAGTTAAGTCACAGTGAGCAGAGGACTATTTGAAACATTTGCAGGAGACCTTTGACATACTGAGAAAATACAACATAAAGCTCAACCCGGAGAAGTGCGCGTTCGGGGTCAGCTCGGGGAAGTTCCTCAGCTGCATGGTATCAAATCGGGGGATCAAGATCAACCCCGATAAAATTAAGGCCATCGAAGATATCACAGTCGTGTATAATGTTAAAGTCGTACAAAGGTTAACAGGGAGCATAGCCGCCCTAGGTCGATTCATTTCGAGGTCCTCAAACAGAAGTCACCGGTTCTTTCTGCTTAAGAAGAAGAGCAATTTTGCATGGACCCCAGAATGCCAACAAGCCTTGTAAGAACTAAAACGATACATGTCGAGCCCGCCACTGCTTCACACTCCAAACACGGACGAGCAACTCTACTTATACTTAGCAGTCTCGGAAATCGCGGTAAGTGGGGTCTTAGTTCGGGAAGAGCAAGGTACACAATTTCCTGTTTACTATGTTAGTCGGACCTTAGGTGAGGCCCAGACCTGATACCCACACTTAGAAAAATTAGCGCTTGCTTTAATAAGCGCCTCGAGGAAATTAAAACCATATTTTCAGTGTCACCTAATTTGTGTTGTGACTACCTATCCCCTTCGCAATATTTTGCACAAGCCCGAAATCTCGGATCGATTGGCCAAGTGGGCCGTCAAAATCAGTGGGTATGATATCGAGTATCAACCCCGAACGAACATTAAGTCTCAAATTTTGGTAGACTTTGTGGCCGACTTCACGCCAACCCTCGTACCCGAGATCGAGAAGGAACTATTATCAAAATCGGGTACATCATGGGGAGTGTGGACCCTCTTCACAGACGGAGCTTTGAACGTGAAGGGATGCGGGCTGGGCATCATTTTGAAGCCACCCACGGGTAGTACAATTATACAATCTGTCAGAACTTCGAAATTAGCTAACAATGAGGTCGAGTAGGAGGCCATGCTTGCAGGTCTCGAGCTGGCTAAAAGTTTGGGAGCAGAGGTCATCGAGGCCAAATGTGATTCCCTACTTGTGGTTAACCAAGTCAACAAGACTTTCGAAGTTCGAGAGGATCAGATGCAGAGGTACTTGGACAAACTACAGGTGACTTTACATTGATTTAAGGAATGGACTTTGCAACATGTACCCCGGGAACAGAATATCGAGGCCGATGCCCTTGCAAACCTGGGGTCATCGGTCAAAGATGACGAACTCATCTTGGGGGCCGTTGTACAGCTCTCATGATCTGTAATCGAAGAGGGCCATGCCGAAATAAACTCTATAAGTTTGGCATGGGATTGGATAAATAAGTACATCGAATACTTAAAGAACGGGAAACTCCCATCGGACCCGAAGGAGTCGAGGACTCTACGCACAAAGGCGTCGCGGTTCACCTTGGCCGAGGATGGAACACTGTTCAGGAGAATGTTCGACGGACCATTGCAAATATGTTTGGGATCGGGAGACACCGACTACGTCCTACGGCAGATTCACGAAGGTACTTGTGAAAATCATTCCAGTGCCGAGTCATTGGTTTACAAGGTTATTAGATCGGGATACTATTGGGCCGATATAGAAAAGGATATAAAATAGTTCGTTCGAAAGTGCGATAAATGTCAAAGGTATGCACCGATGATTCATCAGCCCAGGGAGCAATTTCAGTCGGTGTTATCCCCATTGGCCATTCATGAAATGGGGGATGGACATCGTCGGCCTTCTCCCATGGGCCCTAGGTAAAGCTCAATTTATTTTGTTTATGACTAATTATTTTTCTAAGTGGGTTGAAGCACATGCTTTAGAGAAAATTAGAGAAAAAGAAGTCATAGACTTCATTTGGGACCACATTATATGCCGATTTGGGATGCATGCTGAGATTGTGTGCGATAATGGAAAACAGTTCATCGGCAACAAAGTGAAAAAATTTCTCGAGAATCACAAGATTAAAAGGATTATATCGACTCCATCATCCCCGTGGGAACGGACAAGCCGAGTCAACAAACAAGACCATAATTCAATATCTAAAGAAAAGATTGACCGACTCTAAGGTGAATTGAGAGAAATACTGTCCGAGGTGCTTTGGGCATATCACACGACGTCAAAATCCAGTATGGGGGCGACACCGTTCTATTTAGTCTACGGTTCCAAAGCTCTTATCGCGGTTGAAGTCAGGGAACCTAGACTCAGGTTTCGATATGCAACAGAGGAATCAAATCATGACGCTATGAATATGAGCCTTGAATTGCTGGATGAAAGACGGGAATCCACCCTCGTTCGAATGGCAGCACAGAAATAGCGGATCGAAAGGTATTACAATCGAAAATCCAATCTTCGACACTTTAAAATCGAGGATTTAGTACTAATAAAAGTCACCCTCAACACTCGAAACCCGAATGAAGGAAAACTTGGCCCAAATTGGGAGGGACCATATCAGGTCCTCAATGTCGTCGGAAAAGGATACTACAAGCTTGGCACGGTAAACGATGAGCAATTATCAAACAATTGGAACGTTTCATTCCTCAAATGATACTACTGCTAAGGTACGACCTTCTCTATTTTTATTTATATTTTAAATTAACCAACTTCAGGTGTTCGATCGAAGACGTCAATGGATCCTTCAACACGAAGTCCTTAGGTCTGAAAGCACGCGTTGCACTCTTTTTCCCTTAGACCAGTTTTGTTCCAAATGGGTTTTTCCGGTGAGGTTTTTAACGAGGCAACCATTGTTCGTGCTAACTTAGAGCAATTCAATAGTATCCGAGGCTTCTTTATAATCAAACTCGAATACTGGCGGGCATCACCTTCGAATGTCAACTTTGTTGCAAGGAAAGTACTTCATATCAACAGGGTCTTGATAGATAAATATTGTAAGGGCCAAACGGTCGAATGAACTGTTCCCATGTAGGTTACTCGAGCCCTAACATCAAACATGTACGCATGTATAATCATCTATTAAGAGAAGTATTTTTCCTTGCCAAATGTTTCATGCCTTAGAAAAATTTAACTTTACCATTTCATACTCTTGATCAATTATGGAAACAGGCTTAAGGGCCGATCACGACTGATGTTCGAACAAACACTCGGGGACTGCCGTCCGAAAAATAGAATTATTGAAACTTCAAGACTATAAGACCTTAAAGGCAACCCTCGATTTTTATAGGCCACGACCATCCTACTCGGGAACTACCCCACTCGGGGATTTACACTTCGAGCAAGCTAGAAAGAAACCGGAAAATAAGCCTAAGAGGAAAATCCTAAATAAAGGCTACAGACGAATTAAGACGGTTCAGAGATGTCCGAATTCCGTAATAAAATAGTCCTTCGAATATTTTTATACAACGGGTTAAAAAGGCTACTCTCAGCAAAACTATCAAGGGTTTCGATAATATAAACCCTCGAAAACCCTAAGGGGTATAAAATTGTTCGAACTCCCGAACAATTCCTTATGTTGTGTTAACTACAAAACACTACAAAGGGTTTCGATAATATCGACCCTCGAAAGCCCTAATGGGTACAGATCTGTTCGAACCCTCGAACAATTATTTATCTAGTTCTAAGGCATAACAAATTTTATGTGACTAACTATAAACTTTTACAGCCGAAAGAGGGAAAAAGCTATTCGTTTTTAAAGTCCACTTCGGCCTAATAAAAAAACTTAAGGGCCATTTTTCACGCCCCGAACCTGGGGGCGAGACCGGCACCCGGTGCCTCATCTATCCTTGTGTATCAACTTGCGAAGCGAAATATAAAACTGAAAGAAAACTGCCACTGGCTAAACATCAATATAAAGCAGGGCCGATAAGGCCGTCATAGCTACTACAACTGACGAACCAACATAATATACATATAAGGCCTACAAGCCCAACATATTGTACTAACTGACAGGAAATGTCTACAAGCCTCTACTGATGGATGTACAGTGATCGGAACAGGGCCTCGACCTACTCATAACCTATGTACATATATGTACAGGATGTACACAAAACTCTAGACACGGCAACTCCGAAGGACGTGGAGCTTCCCGATAAAGCTGAACTCGGGCAACACCTACTGAGGAGGTCTACCCGTCTGTCTGTCTGAACTTGCACGCATGAAATACAGCTTCCCCAGAAAAAGGGACGTCAGTACAAAATAATGTATCGAGTATGCAAGGCAATAATATAACTGAAAGCTGAAACTGAACTGATAATATAATAATTGAAAGCAACTAGAAGTCAAAGATAATCTGAAGATATGTTTACCTGCTGATACTGACTCAACTCTCTCAATATAGTAAGTAAAATAGTTGTCCAACCTTATAAGGCTCGGTATATATATATAACTTCTATGCCGTAGCAGGCTCACTCATAGGCGCTCGGCCATACTAGGCTCTGTATCTCGGCCAACTGGGCTCGCTCATAGGCGCTCGGCCATAATAGGCTCGGTATATAACTTACCATCTGATAAGAGGTTGCCCAATTGGGGCCTGATCATCGATTATAGCTCGATGGTAATGAAAATACTGTAATGCTGCATATATAGGCTCTCTGCTCTCTTGACTAGAACAAGACAATACTCAATTGAATATGAAGTCCCGATAAGGGAGAATACTGTAACTTATGAGACTAGAAAATGTACATAAATTTCGGAATATGAACTTCTCTTTATGCCTCGTTATCAAACTCATGTAATTACGAGATCATGCCAAAATGAAGAAAATGTTTAGCCTTAACATACCTGCAGTGGGGAAAAATTCGTATGATATTCTTGGAAAAGGTTGCACCGTACTCCTTTAGAATCGCAAACTCTCACGTTGCTAAGGTGTTAAGAATTCTCGTTGGAACTTTTTGTTTCAAGAAAAAATTGTGTTGAAATCTCGTTGGATTGACGTTAACATCTGTTTTGCAAGGTTTGAATTAGGAAGAAAGTTATAAGATTTTTAAGAAATTGTATTGAAATCTCGTTGGATTGAGGTTAAATCTGTTTTGCATGGTTTGAATTAGGAAGAAAGTTATAAGATTTCTTACTTGATTATTTTTAGGTCAAATGAAGCCAAACTTCTAAATGTCTTTACCTAAGTGTCATGTGTATATTACTTAAAATGGCCATATTTCAATCAAGATGGTGAGTCACTTAATTTTAATGGGGGCTGCCACCTCATGCCATTTAATCCTTATCCAATATATCCCTAGTTAATTAGGTAATATCCCATTACCCAATAATTAACCAATTACCCACATAATTAAGAATTATCTCAACTTACTTAAAATACTACTCATTTTAAACATACCTTGTACACCTTACTATCATGGTCATGTAGTACCTTGTATGACACTATTTCATAAATACCGGGTATTATCGCTCGGACCGTATTTTATCTCAAATCAACAACCTTCAACGAAACTCATTTTTTTGTGATTTGTTTACCCTTTTATATTTCATGTCACGTACTTATTGCTTGTTATAAATAGCATAAATGCTTATAGTCTAAAGAAAATCTCATCCCCGAGTCTATGTCAATTAACTGAAGACGAAACTTTAATCGTACGAAATGCGAGATGTAACACCATTTCTATTTTGAGTTCGAGAAATCACCCTAACTCGAATAAAACCTAAGGGTTACCCTACTTCGCGTTCGATCAAGCACTCACTCGATTATAAAAACTACACTAGTCCGGCTTCGATCAAACTGCCTAAGCCTCGAACCTATGGATGCAATTTCATAAGGCATAAGTGAAACAAAAATTTCATAAGGCAAAATTTCGACAAGACGGAAAGTAAAGAGATTTTTATATTTATGAAAGGTTATTTACAAGGACCGATCAGGATTCTATACAAAAGTTAAAAAATAAAAAGGTCCTAAAATGCCTAGTTTTTTTCAGGGGCAGCTTCTTCTCCATCAGGGCCCCCTCTGCTCTCGGACCCGCTCATGCTCCCGGCGTCATCAGAGGAGGAGGCTAATGCCTTAGCGTCGTCTTCGAGCTCTTTAGCATTTTTGATCTCATCAGTGAGATCGAAGCCTCGAGCATGGATCTCCTCGAGGGTTTCCTTTCGAGACTGACACTTGGCAAGCTCGGCAACCCAGTATGCTCGATTTTGGGCAGCATCGACAACTTTCTTTGCTCGAGCTTGAGCGGCTTCAGCATCAGACCGGTAGAAATCGATGATCGCCTCAGTATCATCCTTTGCTTTTTCAGCCTCAGACTTGGCCGTTGCAAGTTCGGTGACCAACCGGGCCTGGAGCTCCTCAATTTTCTTAGCCTGTGCCAAATGTTTCTCTTTCATACCCTGAAGCTGATTGTCAGCCGAGGACAATTGAGCTAGAGAAGCCTCCTTCTCTGAGGCAAGGCGGTCCATATTCTGCTTCCATGCTAAGGTCTCCGCCTTCATCACATCTACTTCTCCACGGAGAGGCTCGATCATCTCGAGCTTCTGCTGGACCTGTGAGTCCGAATTATTAGCCATAACTCCCGAACCGATGCTATGAGCTTCTAACATTTTATTTACCTTCTCGGTCAGGTTGCTTTGCTTCTTCTGAGCGATGGCAAGCTCAACTCGGAGGTCCTTGATTTTTTCTTCTTTCTGCCCACTGAGAAGTTTAAGGGCATTCTTCTCCTCGGTGAGGCTTTAAATATCGGCCTCGTATCGGCTAAATTCTGTTTGGGACCTAGAAAATGCTTCATGATGAAGCACCGAGGCCTACACAAATAGAAGGAAAGAAATTAGACAAGAAGAAAAATACGAGTATGATATCAACAAGGGGAGTTAAGTCTTACCCGATTCAAGGTTTGTTGTGCCTCATTGAAGAGACACGGGATTGCCACTTCGTCCATCAAGACTTGATCTTCTTCTGTGACTAGACCCCAAATATAACTGGCCACCTCAACAGGGGGCAGCGAAAATTCGTGCATCCTCCGGGATCGAGATGACAATTGTTCGGTTGATCCCAAGACATACACTAGGAGTCGAGAATTGATTGGTGAGTCTGAAACTCGAAGATGTCCCACCTGGATCCTTCCTCGGTATTTCCAAGTCACTTAGGCCCGTGGCATCCTCGATCCTAGTAAAATAACCACATAAGGGATCCTCCTCTCCGTGGGCTCCTTCCGCATAAGGAGTCTTCATGGATTGGGCCTCCCGAATCGTCTCCTTATAAAATGAAAGGAGGCACGGGGAGTATCCAACTTCTATTACCCTAAGTGGGTCTCTTGGGGTATTCTTTTCGTCTCGAGGAGCCTCGAGACTGACCTCCACAGCCGATTCTGCCACCCTTTCGCCTCGAGGTGAGGCATCTCCAGCCCTTGCCAACTTGGGGACTTCATTTGAGAGTCCACCCGAGGCCCCGTCAGCTCGGGGCAGAATGCTTTCGGATCCCACTGATCCAGTGGCATTTTTTGCCTCAAAGTTCACCTTCACTCAGGCCACCATCCCGGAGTCGTCTTCGTTTTCCTCCTCTTCTTCCTCTTCCTCCCTTAGGAGTTGGACTGAATCCATAGTCAAGGAATGACTTTCCTTCTTAACCTACGGGCCACTCCCTTCTTAGGCTCTGACCCCTCAAAAGTCGAGGTCCTTTTTCTCGTATTGTCCTTTGCCGGCTTCGATACCGGGATTGAAGTCTCTTATTCACCAGAGGGGGGCCTCATGATTGCATCTTGGCCGAGACTTGCAGGAGAAGAAATTGAGTAAGTTTGGAGGAATGTTTTAACCAAATCATCAAATACATAAAAAGGGCTTACCATGATATTTAGCCTCCCACATGCCCTTTGCCATACGTAGAAGTTGAGGCTAGGCTCCTAACCCATCTCTCGAGGTTACGGATTGCACTGGGCATCCAAACAGCCGCTACACCATGAAAAAGAATGTCTATGAGAAAAAAATGAAGAAGTAAAAATAACGAATAAGAGCTAATAGTGGAATCGTACTTACGTTTCATATTCCACTTCTCTGGGAAGGGCATGCTCTCGGCCGGAATCAGGTCTGAGGTCTTCACTCGACCGAACCGACCCATCTAGCCTTGATATTTGTCGTAATCCAAGCTCGATATTAATGCCTTGGTATCCCGGCGCTGAAGCTTTATTAGCCCACCTCGGTAGAGTCGGAGGCTGTATAACCTGATAAGGTGATCGAGGGTAAAAGGGAGCCCCTCGATTTTGCTCACGAAATAAAAATCCTCCAAAAGGATGGATGGAATTGACCTAGGGTTATTTGGTATTTGCGGCAGAAATCAACGATAACGGGATCGAGGGGACCCTACGTGAAAGGGTAAGTGTAAGCACTCAAAAACCCTTCCACGTGGGTAGTGATGTTTTCTTCGGGGACCAGAATTACCACTTCCTTGCCTTTCCAGTTGTATTCCTTCTTCACTTCCTTAAGGAAGTTCTCAGATATCGAGCATATGTATCTCGATACCGGCTCACACCGACCAGGGACCGATGAAATTTCTCGATCTTGAAATCAGAGCTAATGACACACCCCCGGGGAACGCACTCATCAGGGCGTGGCTCTACCGGATTTATCTCGCCGCCGGCCGAGATGATGAAGCAGTTTCTTTTTGAGGCACAGTCTTTGACGTTTTCGTGATTTAGTTTTAAGTTTAAATAAAGATGAAAATGATGAGATTTGGTGTTTTAAGAAGGGGTTAACAACGAAACTTGAAGATTTGTAGATGGAGGACTTGAAGGATGCAGAAAGCTTTGGAGAATAGAATAGAATGAACGTAAAGTATGAACCAATGGGAAAGAGGCCTATTTATGGGTTTCACGGCGACGGTTCGAAACCACTAGTGGCCGACCATCAACTGACACACATTAAATGCCTGGGGAACTATACCGATGAGACGTTTCGGTCACTTTTGTCGCTTACGTCACGGTGATGGCGTCATGACAAATTGGGGTAAAAGCCGAAGATTCAATTCGTTTCTTATCATTACACTCTAAAAAATGAGGGGACTATCTGTATACGGTTAAAACCGGGCCCATCCAATTTTACTGATTAACCAAGACCAGGGTGATGGACCGAAGATCGGCCCCGTAATAGATCAGACCGAGGTATGAGAGTATGATACCAAGTTCGGTATTTGAGGTACTTGTCGAGTTCGAGACCAGTAGTGATCGAGACCAAACGAGATAGACATCGAGCAAGACCGAAGATAGCATAATAACATAAAGGCGAGATATCCGTGACTGGTCGAGGATCATGGCGGAAATCTCAGAACAGATCAAATCAAGAACGGGTATTTGGTTAATCATGGAATTTTCTTCTGTAATTAGAGTTGTACTATAAGTAGAATTCTTCTACTATATAAAGAGTGGTTCTAATCATTTGTAATCCATCTTATTCTCGCATATCAAAGAAATACAATACTCTTTCTCTCTGAAACTTTCTTGTTCGTCAGCTTTTTTCATATTTCATAACTTATTTCTCAATCAGTTTGAGTGTGTCCAACTCGAGGGCTAAAATGCATCTCAATACTGATTTGCCTTATTTTATTGTTAATTTCAATTATTAATCATCATATTTGTTAATTGATATTAGGTGAAATCACGCGTCCTTAATTAAACCCACTTATAAGTTTAATTGTTATCCAATTTTAAGGATAAACACTATTACAACAATATTTTGTTCTACACATAATTCCAATTAAAAAGATGATTATCACCATCATTATCGTTCCAGCAGAGATTCTTGTATTGGTACACGAGTTCTTGTAAGCGGTTGGTTACTCGTTTGGTCCGTTTATCATAAAAATTGTAATGTGTTGGCATCTTAAACGTTATTGTTCTATAAGTTTTTCAAAGTTTTGTTTCACTTCTTTTTTTAATAATAATTAAAAAACAATAAGACATGGAGATGGAGAGGGGGTTAGACCAAAACCCCCGTAACGTCAAGCTTGGAAGAAAGAGGAATCACCTCCCATTCCCTATACTATAAAAATAGTGCTACGGTGAAATTAACATGGATAATGAGTAATCTAAGACTAATTCATTAATGATAAAACCTCATGACTAGGTATACAAGATTGAAAAGAAATAAAAAGATCGAAAATAGATGCTGGAATATCCACTTCAGGTTGGGTTAAACAATTTCTTCGAAGTTCATTAAAATCGGTATCAAAACTCTACTTCTATGCACTCCAAACAAACAAGGCCATCATGCAAATGCATGACGGACCTTTAATTGTATGTAATGTGTTTTAGGTGCCAATAATTTGTGTTTTATTCCTGTGCTCTTCGATTAGTGGCAGTCGTGTTAGGATATACTATTAATCATGTAATTTAGACATAATATTGTGTTTTATTCTTTATGGAATAATTATTTATTTAATTTATTCACTTCAATAAAGTACTATTTTTAAATAGATCATTTATTACATGTGCGTCCTTAGTTATGTAGTAGACAATTTAGTGTATGGAGTCTTAGCTCATGCACAGAAGATTAAATTATCGGTTCTCATAATTAATAAACTATGTTCACAATCGAAGATATTATTGGGTAAAATATCTTGATGATTGTAGTACAAGATTAAAGTATAATTTGTCTTGATTATGTGAGTGGTTTGCCTCTGCCTTCTTGTGCTAGTATACTTAATGTATATTGAACGGACCAAGTAGAGAAAAAATGTTTTGGTACTGAACATATATAAAATATTTTCTCTAATTCATTAAATGAGCTTATATAACTAATCTTGACATAATTATTATGATCAATGTCATTTGTTTATTATTTTGATTTATCAAAAAGTACAACTCTATTCAGCGTTAGTATATGTCTAATAGATTGGACAATAACGAATAGGATTTTGTGAAATAATAATTAGTTGATAAAATCTATGACCCGATTTTGAGTTTAATGATACCCCTTTATGTAAGCTTATAAATTTTCATGTGAAAACCCGACAGGTGAATTTTGTATCAGTCACATGAAATAGTTTAACCGGAATTATAAAGGATTTAATTAGTGATTAAGTTAAATAGTCAATGATTTAATTTAATTAACCGGTATTTGTGATCTTAACATTGGGAGTTAAAAAAGTGTTACTAGATTTTCGAAATTCATATTGAGGAGTTCAATTGCAGTTTTTTAGTGGAATAAACTGCAATTAATTATAGTAGGAATTAATTTATCCAAATTTTTGAATTAATGCTATAATTGGTAGCCTTTTATTATTTCTGTGGTCTCTGCTATACCTAGTAAAAACCTGGACAGACTTGGGTAAAAAGTGACTTGGAAGAAAGTCATCATTTTGGAATTAGAGTAGGATTTTTCTTGCACAAGCAGAATCCTACACGTTTTTAGCCCCCCTATTTGGCTGAATTTCGGATCTACATAAGGAAGACATTTTTGCCTCAATAACTCACTTTTAGAGTTGTATTGTTTCTGCCCACTCAAAATAATTTCGTTCAAGGTCTTACTAGGAGCATAATAGAAGACTGCAATCCCGGATTTGTGTTTTGTGATGGACCTTTGCAACGTTTTCAAAAGATTAGTACTTTTAATCTCGTAATTATATCATTATCTAGTTTATATATTTGTAATGCCCGAATTATTTGCTTGGTTCCGCTGCATCTTCTAACAAGTCGTACATATATGTTCAATGTTTTTTTCAAAAATCGGCTTGTGGTGATGTGAATTTGGTATTTGCCCCACCTTATATATTAAGATCCAAAAAGCGAATACATAAAGAAGAGGGACGTAAAACCAAACTTCCTCAAAAAGTAAATATGAATTGGACATGGCCAACTTAATACAATTTTGATGCAAGTGCATGTCGTTGTGTGTACATATATCTTCAACTTAATGAAGTGCTAGGTGAAATAAACAGTGTAGTCTTTAAGGAAAAACCATACAATGAGAGCGTGATAGAAGAAGATATTGTTGGGGTACTTAAGACAAGGAACAAGGTAATAGTATGATAAAACGACAGTGGCATCAACCTTTTGAGTTGATTTTGCGATAGTAGTAGATGATCACATTGAAGGTACAAAGCACAAATGAGTAGCAATCAAAAGGCTAAAAAACGATGGAAAATATAATGATTTGATTGGGTTTCTTTTCTTTGGTCAAATAAAAAGGTTTTAGTGAAGTAAGGGAGATAAATTGGCATGATTGTGGGAACCCACACAGTGGAAGAAACGGTGGAAAACCATCATTAAGAGTAAGAAAATTGCCATCATTTGCACGTGTCCCCTTGGCCCAGCTTCAAACATTTACATAAGACGAAAATAAATACGCTTTTTAATGACGTTTGCTATGTATATTTGGGGCTTTTGTATCTATATCTGTTTTCTGGGTCACGTTTTAACTTATACTCGCTTTACAAAGAAATTTGCAAGCGTACCTACTTTTTGCATAAACTTCAGGCATACGGGCCTGAAGTAACAAGGCAATCAGACCAACTTTAGCATTCTAGGCTTTTTCAAAAACTTCAGCAGAAGTGTTGAAGTTATTTAGTTCATTTGTAAAAACTTCATCACTAAATAACTTGAAGTTTTGCACAGGTATCAGGAAGGCGGCGCCCGAAGTTGTAAAAATTAGGGTATAGGTTAAATAATTTTAAAAATATGAGTATAAGTTAAATGTGGGCTACCGAATAGGGCGGCCCGTGCAATTTCTACGTATATTTATTAGTAATCTGTATTTGTAACTAATTCTTGAGAAAATAAAATAACATATAAATAGAAATGCACATGAAACAAAAATCAATTCGAACCCACTGAATTCACAGTGTTTCCTTAAGGAATTTAATCCCCTCCTAGTACCCAAGGTTATGGATTATTCCCCCCAGGATAGAACGAATTACACACTGGTGTAGTGGTACTTCAAACCCCAGTATTTCAGCGAACACAAAGTTCGGTAGCAAATCACACTTAGTGTTGCTTTCTTCGAAGTTAAAAATATGCAGAAGAAAGGAGGAGAACTCAGAAATTCGTATGAAAAATCTGAGAGAATGAACTTGTATTTTTATAGCCAATATTGGGCTGAAATCTGAAGAGGTGCACCTATTCACAATGATTGTTTATGCAAAACGGCCATAGCATTAATGCCATAACATAAAGGGCTATTTACTCAACAATAAAGAGGGAAAATTGAAGAGGGTAGTTATTTTTCTATCACAAAACAGAAAACGGAAAAATGGAAACGGTTGGATTTTAATATTAATGTTCTTGAATTTAATATTAATATTCTGTTATTAAAAATGATATTTAATTTCTGTTAATATTTACTATTAACAAACAAATTGATCTAAAAAATTAATCAATCAATCAAAAGACCGAAGCCGAAGCCGAGCGACCGCGCGAGGCTTGCCTTCTTCTCAACTCTTTAAGAGCTAGAAGAAGAGCAATTGCTTATAAACCCATTAAAAACCCCTTCCTCTTCCAATATGGGACAATATCGCTTTGTGAAAGAGGGAATCTCAAATATTTCATTTTCCTTCCATTTTCCATTCACCCTCTTTTAAGCATTAATATACTTAAAAACCCAACAATATTTTTATTTTTAATTCATTGGAGATGCAATATCCCTGGGAAAATGAAGTTTATAAGGGTAGAATAAACCAGGTATTGGACTGTGAAATATGAAAAATATAATTCATTTATCTGCAATGTGCGTATGGAGTACTTCGGTATATAAACAAGGACAACAACAAAAGTAAAAAAATGCTGCCCCTTTTTATTTCGTGGAAGTGCTTGGCTTTAAATAAAATGAAAGTTCATTTCTGGCCTTTTTTGCAGTAGCTAATCTAAATTGGTAATTTGCTGGGAGTGATCTACATTCGCTCGCAATGAATGTTTGATGAACTTGTTTATCATACGACTGATATATATATAAGTACTATCCCTTGTTTAATTGTTAAATTTACAAGAGATTATTAGTTCAAGCTAGTAGATTAGCTCAACCTTAACTGTGAATTTTATGTCACTATTTCATAGTTTTCCTAAGACCACAAGGGATTGCTTAAGTTGTGTTTGTTAGCCACAGACACTTACTATTTTCACCATTAGGCTAATCTGAATTTCCCCTAATTTGAATTGAAACTAAAGTTATAATAAACTTTCACATTATTGAAGATCCAGGGCATGCGACTTTAATTTGTTATGGAAGCTAGCCACTTGTACAGGATGAACTGGCGAATGCAAGAATTTAGTGAAGAGTGTTCAAATTTTTATTATACACAATAAAGAGTAATATTTAACCTGCGTATATTTAGTGTTCGATTGACCACCCTCTGAATATGCATAGCTATATCGTCATGTGAATAAGAGAACAGCGAATAATGCTATTATATCCCCAAACTTAACTGGGTTGCTTTTCAATTATTAGAAGCTACTTTTGGTGTCCACTTCAGTTGTTCATCATTGAGTACATATCACTTCGTACACTTACATTCTTTTGCTTTTTTTTTTTTCCCAAATGGACAGACAATAAAAAACAAAATTCCGAATACGGAGGAGTATAATTTCATTGGTTTAACTTATATACATGGAAGATGTAATGAATTTTAATACTCTTGGTATTTACTGTACATGTCGATATTTGTCTCAGTATTTGGGACTAACATCGAGAAAAGAGTCAGCCGAGGTCGACCAGGAAATGGCAAAACCAGTGAACGAGAAGCAAAAGATGGTCGATGTCGTGCATTGCAAAAAGAGCTATAACGGCTAGTTTATTAGGGCATAATATTAAAGAGAATATTCCGTTAGATATTCTTGGTACTTGTACTATTAGAGTTTATTGGGGGTATGTCCCAAATAAATAGAAAAAAAAGATAAGGAATAGAGGCATGTGATATTCATTGTGATAAGAGCAGACCTGGCTAAAATACTCTCTCTATTGTAAAAATACAAAGACTACCTTTTTATCAAGATTCTTACTCATATTATTCCACACTTTTCCACTAGATCCGAAAATAGTTCGAACAAGTCTCAGATTTATCTGTCATTCATCATTGTCAGGAGGAACATTTATCCAATCCATTCTTTATTGGGTCAATCATTCCCCCTATTTACTTAAATACCATTTATTGCTATTTATTACTAGTTATACATCCATTATTGCTCATACTTTATGAATATTTTGTGCATATTATTGTCAACCCTTTACTGGATCTGTCCCACCTCACACACGTCTTCAAAGTTCGCATCTAGAGATATTATCATTAGCTAGATTTAATCCGCTATTACATAAATACAATAGTTTTAGCCGAAAGTTATACTTTTTGGTCAAACAATTTGGCGCCGTCTGTAGGGATTATCTAGTTAAATCTTTTAGTTTCTTCTAGATCTACAACTGGCACTGGTTACTAAAAAAAAACAAAAACAAAGAACAAGATCCTTTTCTCTCTGCATTCATAAATCAAATATGACAGGTAACCGAGAGGAAAGAACGAGAATAATGAGTGACCTCCCAACCAACCTCATGAACATCATCCATATGAGCTCTGAAGCAGTGGACGAGGACATAACGCCCAATGTCTCCCCCAGGCGAGGTGGATCACCCCCTCCCTGCTGCAGCATCACAAAATCTCTTGGTAAGACAACCTCCACATCCGTGGTAGATGAGGAGCTACCAGTAGTAAAGAAGCTCCTTGAGGCCTGGCTAACTGACGCGCTGGCCAGCGTCCTCCATAAGCCCATTTGGGACACGGCCGCAGAAAACTCAAGGACTTATGTTATACCACCAGTGGACGAGCACTATGATCAAATTCCTCCTCCAACGATAGGTATTACTCACAATGTCACATAGTGCAGGTGACGACGCTCTCGCAACCATCCTGAAAATGATGGAGGAAATGGAGAATGAAAACAAAGCACTTCGGGACCAAATGAGAGAACACCAAGAAAAGGTCGATAAGATACCGGGCGCCCCTAAGCTCTTGTCGAATAGAAATACCAGTCGGTTTGTCAAGCAGCCGTACAGTGATAATGCCTCCCCATATGCCATACCAAAGACCTTTAAAATGCCGTCCTATCTGAAAATATACGATGGCACGACCGACCCCGAAGATCATGTGACTCACTACGTCACTGCCGTGAAAGGAAATTATCTCGCCAAAGAACAAGTATCCTCCATTCTGATAAAGAAGATTGGTGATACCCTCATGGGGGGAAGGGGGCATTAACATGGTATTCACAACTCCCCGCGCGTTCCATTGAACCTACGAGAAAATGGCCAATAAGTTCGTAACGGCGCATACTGGGTCCAAGAAGGCCGAGGCAAGAGTAAACGACATCTTTGTATTAAACAGTCTCCGGGAGAGGGGCTGAGGGAATTCCTCGCCCGTTTTAACCGTGTAAGAATGACCTTGTCGAAGGTATCAGAAGGAATGACAGTAGTGGATTTTCAAAACGAGCTAAGCAGAAATGGTTCGAGGGCAACAAGATTGTTACTAAGTCGACTTATGAAGTACCCTTCAACTACTTAGGATGACATACACAATGCATATTGCCTCAAAGTCTGAGCAGACAAGGATGACCTCAATGCGCCGACCCATAGACTGACCTCGCTGCAAGCAGAATCCAGGAAAGATCGAAGAAATGATATCAGAAGAGATCTCGTGGCCTCACGACCTAACTGAGAACGACATTTCCCATATGTTAGAACCGCCACTGCATCCTCATCCCACCATAAAGAGGTCCCACCCCGATCCAGAATAGGGACTCACTAGAACGAGATAGGTGTGCCCCCTTTATTATCCGCTCATAATTTTTCTGTGTCACCTACATAAATAGTCTACGCCTTGGAAAAGCTTGGACCGAAGGTGAAGTGGCCACAAAAGATGAAGTCAGACCCGAATACCAGAAAATCAGACGCCCTCTGTGAGTTCCATCAAGAGCGAGGAAATAAAACCGAAGATTGCATCGCCCTAAGATAGGAGGTCGTAAATATGCTACGATAGGGACACCTCAAAGAGTTGTTGAGCGATCGGGGAAGGACCAACTTTGCTAGAGAACGGGAACGACATCAAGGACCGCCGAAACCACCCTCTCCAGCCTGTACCACCTACATGATCATCGGTGGCGGTGGCGGTGATGATGCATCCATCAACAGTATGAAGTTCAACACAACCCACAAGCTGAAACAGTCGATCACCCACGAATAGTATGATGAACTCGAAGAATTATCATCTTCCATAAGTCAGATACCAACAATTTGGCCTTCCATCTGTATGATGCTCTAGTTATCACTTTACGAATTTTAGATACCAATGTGAGGCCCATTATGGTAGACGATGGGAGTGCCACATGTATTATCCACCCTCGGATACTCGCACAAATGAAACTCGAGGATAAGATAGTGTCGTGCCGCATCACACTAACGGGTTTTAACAATGTAGTTGAGCGAGCATCCGGCGAGATCACACTCCTCGTCCTAGCCGGTGGTGTCACTCTGGAAACCACATTCCATGTCATGGACCAAGACACAACATACAACGCCATAATAGGGTGACCACATATACACACCATGAGAGGCTTTCCCTCCAACTTGAACCAAGTCATCAAATTCCCAACTCCATGAGGAATATTCAGTATACGAGAGGAACAACGCACATCCCAGGAATACAACCGCATCGCCTTAGATTGTACAGCCACCCAACAAACGAAGGGTAAAGAAAAAAAGGAATAGTAATCAACATGATCGAGGTCGATATGTGATGTCAGCGAGGACATCATTAGAGACCCTGATACGGTTGAATCTGCAGGATCGATCATAGAGTACCTCGACCCCGTTCAGTTAGACAACACCGACCACAACAAGAAAGCTTACATATGTTGCAAATTTTAGGAACCGAGTAAGTTTCGTGAATTTTTGACTGCTAACGCGGACTTGTTTGCTTTCAGCTATGCAGATATGCTAGGTATCCGAAAGGAGATCGCCACACAAAAATTAAACGTCGATCCATACCACCCCTTTCTCCCCCCTCCCGGCGAGGCAGGTTAGGCATAAGTTCAACTCCATATTTAATGACGCAGTACGCAAAGAGGTGGAAAATTGTTGGAAATGGCTTTGTCGGGGAGTCAAAATACCCCTAATGGGTCACCAACGTGGTCATGGTGAAAAAAAAGAATGGAAAATGGAGGATGTGCGTAGATTTCACTGACTAGAACAAAGTTTGCCCCAATGATTCATTTCCATTACCCCATATCGACCTACTTATCGACACAACGGCTGGGCATGAACTACTAAGATTCTTGGACGCCTACTAGGGCTACAATCAGATCTTCGTGGAGGAAGAGGATCAGGAAAAAACCGCCTTCATCACCCATAAGGGATGTACTGCTACAGGGTCATGCCCTTCGGGCTGAAAATGCGTGGGCGACTTATTAAAGGCTGGTGATGAATATGTTCAAAAACCAACTCGGTAAAATGATGGAAGTCTATATAGACGACATGCTCGTCAAATCCAAAAGGAAAGAAGATCACACCGACCACTTGAGAGAAATCTTCGGCATACTCAGGCAATACAAAATGAAAATGAACCCCGAAAAATGTGCATTCGGAATGGATTTAGGAAAGTTCTTATGTTTCCTAGTATCACAACGAGGTATTGTGGCCAATCCCGACAAAATCAGGGCCATCTAAGGGATACCAGGGCACTTGACCACCAAAAAACAGGTTTAGAGGTTGACTGGCCGTATCACAGCCCCTTCAAGGTTTATTTTGCGATCATCCAATAGGTGCCATAAGTTCTTCAACGTACTCAAAAAGGATAATAACCTCCAATGGACCCCAGAGTGCGCCCAAGCCCTGAAGGAGTTAAAGGTGTACTTATCATCGCCGCCATTGCTTTCAAAACCAGAACCGGGGCATCCCCTCCTCGTCTATCTCGTCGTGTATGAAGTAGCTGTGAGCACGGTCCTGGACCGAGAAAATAAAGGTACGCAATATCCCATCTATTACATTAGCAAAACACTCGACTCCCAGAAAAGATACCCCTATATCGAAAAACTGGCTCTGACTTTAGCCGTAGCTTCACGAAAGCTTAGATCCTTAAGAAGCATTTTGCATAAACCCGAGCTATCGGGCAGGTTGGCTAAATGGGCCATCGAATTGAGCGAGCACGATATCCCATATCGAACGCGAACAACGATAAAGTCACAAGTATTCGTAGACTTTGTCGCCGACTTTAGTGCAAAAATAATGCCCGAAGTAAAAAAAGAAGCTGTCCACGCTTCTCCCCAAACACAAGACCTCTAGGTCCTGTACACTGACAGCACGTATGACACGTCAGGGTCCGGACTGGGACTCGTACTCGAAGTTCTAATAGGTGAAGTGATTCGCCAGTTCATAAAATGCCCGAACATGACTAAGAACGAGGCCGAGTATGAGGCCGTAATTACATGATTAAGACTAACACTCAAATACAGGGAGAAGCGGCTAAGATTGCGCTGTGATTCTCAACTGGTGGTCAACCAAGTCACAAGGACTTTCCAAATCAAGGACCAAATGTTACAAAAGTACCAGACTGAAGTCTGCAAGATGAAACCGGAGACAGAAGTGTGGTCCATATTTTCAATTCATTAGTAGACCTAATCGAGGTAAGAACCATAAACCTGACTTGGGACTGGCGCAACTGTATTGCTACATACTTGTAGGGTGGAATACTCCCAGTTGATGAAAAAAAAGCCAAGAATTTGTGGATTCAATCACCAAGGTACAACATCATTCACAACGACCTGTATAAGAGGACGTAAGGCGGCCCTTTGACAAAATGCCTTGGCCCAAATCAGAGGCGGCACGTCCTTGAAGAAGTACACGAAGGACACTGTGGAGCTCACTATGGCAATCGAGTTTTGGTCAGATGCCTCATACATCATGATATTATTGGCCCACCATGAAAAGAAGGCAGCAGATTTCGTGAAAAAATGCGAGCAATGCTAGAAGTATGCCCCAATGACCAAGAAGGCAAACACCTACACTCAGTGACTTCCACTTGGCCGTTCATCAAATGGGGAATGGACATCGTGGGCCCCCTCGTGGCAGGACGAGGTAACGCATGATTTATTTTGGTTTTAATTGATTATTTCTCTAAATGGGTAGAAGTAGGAGCATTCGCCAAAATACGCAAATCGGAAGTGATCACCTTCATATGAAAAACATCGTATGTCATTTCCGTTTCCCCAAAGAGATCAGCTGTGACAACGAACCCCAATTTGCGGGAAAAAAGGTTGATGAGTTTTTTGAAAGATGGCACATCAAAAAAATACTCTCAACGCCTTACCACCCCACAGGCAACAGACAAGCGAAATCCTCCAATAAGTCGATACTGAACATCATGAAGAAGAAACTTGAAGATGCCAAAGGACTGTGGCCGAAAATATTACCAGAAGTACTCTGGGCCTACCAAACAACGCCGAAGATGAGCACATGAGAGACACCATACTCATTGGTCTATGGGACTAATGCAGTAATACCGGTCGAAGTCGGGGAGCCTAGCCAAACATACTCCCACAAAAGCGCACCCAATAACGATGACATCAGAAGGCAAGAGCTCGACGAGGTCGAAGAACGAAGAGATATGGCCTACAAAAAGATAATCGCCCAAGCAGCAAGCAGAACGCTATTATAACAAAAAGGCAAAGATCAGGCCACTTAAAGTCGGGGAATACGTTCTTAAAGCTAAAAGACAAGCGAGCAAAGACCCACTAGAAGGCAAACTAGGAACAAATTGGGACGACCCATACAAAATCAAGGTCACAGTAAAAAAAGGGTCATTCCAACTAGAAACAATGGAAGGAAAGCTACTACCAAACAATAGGAACATTGCACACCTCAAGTACTTCAACTTTTAAGAGATAAAGCGTCCTCAAAGTCGTACTCTTTTTTCCTCACTCGAGTTTTGTCCCAATTGGGTTTTCTCAAGGAGGTTTGTAATGAGGAAACATAGGGGACACTTCAGGTTGAAGTGCGCACAGGCCGACTAGTTCATTTCTCGACCTCTCAATACTTCTCCAGATCGACCAATGAAGGGGCTGGATAGACTAGGACTGGGACTGAGATTGAAATGCCATCCAACGCCTGAAAAAATATTTAAATTTCAAATATGTAAATTTATTCAAGTTTATGAACGAAGAAAAAATGCATGAAGTTTTATTTCTATTTCTCCAAATGTACAACCAAAGCAATGTTTCCTTAAAGATCACAACGCCGACAAATGTCGCACCTAGGGGCACACCTAACTGGCCCACAACCATAACTAAGTATAGGTTATATTCGACCTCATTCGAATCAACCCTAACCTGCCCTCAGCCATAACTAAATATAGGTTATATTCGACCTCATTTGAATCAACCCTAACCGGCCCTCGACCATAACTAAGTATATAGGTTATATTCGACCTCATTCGAATCAGCACCTAACTGGCCCTCAACCATAACTAAGTTTAGGTTATATTCGACGTCGTTCGAATCAACACCTAAACGTCCCTTGACCATAACCGAGTATAGGTTTTATTCGACCTCGTTCAAATTAACACCTAACCGGCCCTCGGCCATAACTAGGCATACAATATGTTCGACCTCGTTCGAACTAACATCTATTGGCCCTCGACCATAATCAAACTCAGGTTTTGTTTTGACCTCGATCGAACTAACACCTTTTGACTCGTGGCCGTAATTAAACTAAGGATATGTTCAACCCTACCCTAGCTAAGTGATTACGACTAATAAAACCAAGGCAACCAAACAACAAGATCAAAAATCATACAAGCTCGAACTGAAGAAAAAAAGAACCAGGTACAAATAACAAAACTGGTATTTCTTACTTAGAATATTTTTTACAGAGGCTCGAAAAGACGCCCACAAAAAATGCACAAGTTTGCGGCAAAAAAAAAAGAAGGAAAGAAAAACTACTAATCGCGACCATACCCAGCAGCGCCATTGGCTTGATCACCTAAGCCATCCCCATCTAACCCAACACCATCACCATCGCCCTCAGGATACTTATCCTCATACCAGGCATCCTCTTTGATCCGATCCACGCCCGCAAGCCCGTCATCATCACCGGCCTCTAATGTAGCAGGATCGTAGCCATAAGCGACCCGATCTCCGCGTGCCTTAACACGAGCATCCTCGAGGACGGATTCTGAAATGGTTTCTGACCTCATCAGATCTCTAAATCTATCCAGATGGGCCTCGACGTGAATCCACTCCTCGTACAAATATCGAGAAACATCAGGGAAATTAGAAGAGCGGGAAGAGGATGGTCGAGCCAGTAATTGTGCCTTCTCGGACTTAAGAGCGGCGACTCGATCACAAAATCCAGAAGCCTCTTTCTCTAATTCTACAATCCATTCATCAAGCCTCTCTTCTTTGAGTCTGGTCGTCTCCAAGGAATTCTCTCGCTCGGAATGAAGAACACGGATTACGATCTCCAAAGCCATCGTCTTTCTTATAGACCTTGACCGAGCTAACTCCGCTTTCTCGAGATCCGCTACCTTATCGGCGACCTCGCTACTTAAAGCGTCTGCTTTGAATTCACACTCCTCGATCTCGGCACGCAACGAGACCACCTCGACTTGGAGATCGCGACACTGGGCTGCATTTTTCAACGACCCTCACCAGCTCGTCATCCTTTTCCTTCAGTTCGTATCGTAGAGCCTGGAAATTTCCACTCTCACCAAACCACTTACAAATCTCGCCGTACTTTCCATGGTACTCGCGGTATTTTTGCTCCATCGTCATAAAAATAGCCTTACGCCTCTCCTCTCTTCGGGTGCTTTCAATTTCCAAATCACAGTCTGAAAGAGAAAGAAAATGAAAATCGATAGTAAGGACGAATCCTAAACGTTGAACTTGACAAACAAAAACGAAAGAAGTTGAGAGTCTTACCTGAGAGCGAAGCTGGCTATGCTCCTTGATAAGGTAGCGTCATCCAGATTTTCAAGGGTTTTACCTTCTACGTAAGAACAGAGGGGGCCAAGGGAAGGAACTACGTTCTCCGTATTCACCAACAAATCTCGATCCGCATCGACCCCTCCAGTTTTACTTAGATTCGGGTAAAACACTCCCCTATCATCCTCACCTCATCAGCGTCAATATCAGAGCCCGTCTCATAACCATCCTTAGCAACATTTTTTCCTTTCCTGTCGGCTAGCGAAGAAGGACCCTCAGCCGGTCGCGAGGCCGATGGCTCATCTTGTCGTGAAATATTAGAGACTCTCATAGGCGGCCCTTCAGCTTCCATCATAACATCACGAAGGGACACGCCCTCTGCGGCCTCAATCTTACGAAATCTCAGACGACGACTCGATGTCATCTCCAAACACTATTGTCATCGTCTCACAGATGAAAAAACCACCCCTATTGAATCCACAGCTCGGGCAACTCCGTCACCGACATCCACCGATATTCTTTTATGGGGAACCAAATTCCCACCACTCGGCGTCGAAGCCGAGGCAAGAGCAAGGGTTGAAAGTCAAGAGAGAAGAATTCAATATCCCCTATTTGTTCGATAACTCTTCCTCCCCATCCACTAGACGATGCAAAGGGAAAACCAGAAGTTCTGTTGTCGATGTGTCCGCAGACAGAGAAGAAACCTATGCTGAGGCAACAACAGGTGGGACCAACGACCGAGCAGACCTGGCCGTGACAGAAGAAGGAACATAAGTAGATGACCGGGCAGGCCTAGCCACAACCACAATGGGAATGGACTCCGAAGAAAAGGCAACCTTCCTCTAACGAAATGCAAGAGGAGGAGCCTTCGGCTTCCTCGAAGATCCTCAAACTTAAAAATGAGGATTGAAAGTCATCACCACCAAGAATAAACTACAACGAGCAAGCGACCATGAGGTCGAGATAGAAAAATTTTTTATACAGAGGTTCACCGGCCGAGGAAGAAGTAGGCCCCAACTTCTTGAGAAAGCCCGGCCATTCACGATCCCCATAATGTGAGGCATAACCCAACCAACCTAGTTCGAAATGTCCCCGACCAAAGGAAGGGCCGTAGTTTTTGTTGTACGAGAAAGAAACAAAATGTTAGAGCCGGTAACTAAGACAGATCAAGTGCTATTAGCAAATAGATACTTACAAGCGTAATTCCAAGTCTCAGGGAAGTCGTTCACTTTGGTCACCACGTCATCTGTTTTGACAAAAAGGTAGTTGATCCAGAATTGACGATTTGCCTTGTTATCCATATTCACCACCAAGCATTTACTTCCTCGGTGGCGAAAGTGCAACATCGTCCCCCTGTAGAAACTATGGGCGAAGATATGCATCAGATGGCGGAGCATGACCACGACCCCAACCAATTTGTATAGCCAACATGAAAAGGATATGCATAAAACGCGCAATACCCGGGGCAGAGGATTTGTACCATATCACGCCCCGTTGGGACCAGACCGATGTGGAAACAAGAATATAAGTAGAATAAGGGAAGAAGATATAACTTTCTTATTTCATCAAGTGTTCAAGTGTGTCTCATATCACATTTCATGTCTCTATATATACTATTACATAGAAGGTTACAAAAGAATTATCTTAAACATGACATTAACCTTTGAGATCATGGGGGAAGAACATGGGAAGGGGTTATGGAGGTGTGGGAGTTACAATCATAATAGTGATGAGTATTGGGAGGTTATATACATCATGGGTGAAAGTAGTAGGACTAGTGGACATCCACAATTACTGTAGGTTTTACAACACTCTCCCTTGGATGTCCAAAAATAGATAATATGCCTCGTTAAGCCTTACTATGAAAAACCCCCGTGGAAAAAATATTAGTGAAGGAAAAAGAGTACACATATCTGTAATACGCTTTATTTGCTCCTCGTTAAAAACCTTACCAGCAAAATCCAGTGGGACAAAACCTACGCTAAGAAAAAAAGAGTACAACGCATATCTTACTCCCCTTCATGAAAACATCACTTTATTTCTCGAAGATGTCGCATACCAATCTTCTGTCTCAACTTCTCAATTGTTAAAGTTGGTAATTCCTTAGTGAACAGATCAGCCAAATTTTCACATGAACAAATCTGTTGAACATTAATTTCACCATTTTGTTGAAGATCATGCGTGAAAAAGAACTTTGGTGAAATATGCTTTGTTCTGTCTTCTTTGATGTATCCTCCTTTCAGTTGAGCAATGCAAGCAGCATTGTCATTATATAATATAGTTGGATTATCTTTTTTCATAAGAAAACCACACATTTCCTGAATATATTGAATATTTATCTCAACCATAACACATTTCCGACTAGCTTCATGAATGGCTATTATCTCAACATGATTTGAAGATGTGGTAGCTAATGTTTGTTTCATTGAATGCCATGATATAGCGGTACCTCCATATGTAAACAAATAGCCTGTTTGAGATCAGACTTTATGTGGATCAGACAAATAACCTGCAACGGCATAGCAATCATTTTTTACTTGAATTCATTAGAATAGAACAATCCCATATCTAGTGTTCCCCGAAAATATCTAAATATATGCTTAACACCATTCCAGTGTCTTCTTGTTGGGGAGGAACTGAATCATACTAATAAGCTTATTGCAAAAGCAACATCTGGCATGGTATTGTTACCATGATACATCAGTGCCCTAATTGCACTAAGATATGGAGTTTCATCACCAACGAGTTCTTCGTTATATTTTTTTTTTAGGCCGAAATGGATCTTTATTTATGTCAAGCGATCTCACAACCATTGGGGTACTCAATGGATGTGCATTATCCATGTAAAATCGCTTTAAAACCTTTTCGGTGCATGTTGATTGATGGACAAAAAATTCCATTTGTTACATGCTCAATTTGTAGGCCCAGACAAAATTTTGTCTTACCAAGATCTTTCATTTCAAACTCTTTTTTCAAATACTCTACAGTCTTTGGAAGCTCTTTAGAAGTGCCAATTATATTCAAACCTCTTAGTAAAGACACAAGGGAAAATAGGATTATTTTTGTACCCTTCCTTTAATAAATACTCGCTAAGGCGATTGTACCACATCCTCCCTGATTGCTTCAATCCGTATAAGGATTTTTGAAGCCTTATTGAACATGTTTTCCTTGAAATTTTATGTGCTTCAGAAACTTTAAATCCCTCAGGGATTTTCATAAAAATTTCATTGTCCAATGAGCCATACAAGTAGCTTGTGACAACATCCATCAACCGCATATCAAGCTTTTCATGGCCTGCCAGATTTATTAGATACCTGAATGTAATTGCATCTACCACATGAGAATATATCTCCATATAAACAATGTCAGGCCTTTGCAAAAACTCTTGTACTACAAGTCGTGCTTTTTATCTTACAACATCACCTTTCTTATTTCGTTTTCGTAAAAAAACGCATTAATACCCCACTAGCTTGACACCTTCAGGAGTTCGGAATATTGGTCCGAAAACTTCACGTTTTTCGAGTGAAGCCAATTCTGCTTGAATTGTATTTTTCCATTTTGGCCAGTCATTTCTCTGTCTACATTCATCGACCGATTTTGGCTCAAGATCCTCATCTTGTTGCATTACTTCAACTGCAACATTACATGCAAAACTATTGTCAACAACAACATTATTTCGATTCCACCTTTTTCCCGTAGAGACATGATTTATTGAGATCTTTTAATTTTCATCATTTCCAGTTACTAGAACCTCCTGTGAGGTCTTATCAATTATTATGTCTTTATGCTCCTCTTGAGCAATTGCTTCCATGTTATGATCAACTTGATCATTTGCTCCTTTCCTTTTTCGGGGATTCTTATCCTTGGAACCGATTGGTCTACTATGTTTAAGGCGTGGTCTAGACTCATTTGCATTATCATATTGTCCAGCAGGGACATCAACTCGAATTAGAGCATTTAAGCTGGAATATGTGATTTAGTAACCCGTGGAAGGTTAGTAAATACATATAGCAATTGATTTGCAAGATTTTGCATATAAATGGTCTTTTGAACTTCTTGTCACATTGATTTGTACGAGGATCCAAATGAGATAGAGATAATACGTTCCAATCTATCTCTTTTTCCACCCATTTATTCCCCCCCCCCCCCCCNAAATCTCCTGTCATAGGCTCCAGATATTTAATAATAGAAGGAGATTCATAACCAACATATACTCCCAACCTTCTTTGGGGACCAATCTTTGTGCGTTGTGGTGGAGAAATTGGAACATATACCGCACATCCAAAAATTCTTAGATGAGAAATACTTGGCTCCTGACCAAAAGCCAATTGTAATGGGGAGACTTCATGATAACTGGTTGGCCTTATGCGCACAAGTGTTGCTGCATGCAAAATAGCATGAGGGGAGGCTTTGTCCTCATTAGAAATGGTCTAGCTATTAATTTGATGTGTTTAATCAATGATTCTGGTAGACCATTTTGAGTATGGACATGAGCAACCAGATGCTCAACTTTTATTCCAGTGGCCATACAATAATCAGTAAAGGCCTGAGATGTACATTCACCAGCATTATCAGAATTGCCTTAATTGCATAATATGAAAATTGTGCTCTTAACCTTATTAATTGGGCCAAAAATCTCGGAAATGCCATATTACGAGTTGACAATAAACACACATGTAACCATCTTGTAGATGCGTCTATCAAGACCATAAAATACTTGAATAGTCCACATGGAGGGTGTATAGGTCCACATATATCACCTTGTATACGTTCTAGAAATGCAGTAGATTCAATCCCAACTTTAGCTGCTGATGGTTTAATGACCAATTTTCTTTGAGAAAGCAGCACAAGAGAATTCCTTAAATTGAAGAATCTTCTTGTTCTTCAATGTGTGCCCATTTGAATTCTCTATTATTGTGCGCATCATGTTAGAACCAGAATGGCCCAACCGGTCATGCCGAATGATAAAATCATTAGAAGTAGTAAACCTTTTATTTACTATAGCATGTGATTCAACCACACCAATGTTTGTGTGGTACAACCTAGAAGAAAATGCCGGTAATTTTTTGTGCACATATTTTTTCCCCGCTTTTATTATAGTAATATAAATATATTCAACATTTTCTTCATTAGAGGTTTCAACATGGTAGCCATTTTGGCAAATAGCTCTGAAACTCAACAAGTTTCTTTGAGACTTAATACAATACAATGCATTATTAATAGTTAATATCGTTCCTCCAGATAGTAATAAGGTCGCTCTTCCAGAGCCCTCAATTAAATTTGTACTACCAGATATTGTATTAACATAGGCCTTTTTTTTATAACCAATTAAGAGAAAAATTTCTTTTCTCTTAATATTGTGTGAGTTGTAGCACTATACAAAAGGCATAAATCTTCATTACTCATCTTGGATCTAATCGAAGACTGGGGAATTTTATTGTCTTCATAAGAAAATAAAAAGTCACCATGAGAAATATGGAAAAACTAACAACACCAACAATAACATAAGACAGCTTAAGTACTACTTGAAAATATAACTAACTTTAGAACGAGACAAAAAAAATACTGAAAATAAAAACAACAACATAATTGCATTCCTCGGCAAATTATCAAACTTTAGTTTTGATCTCCAAAGAAGTCTTCAACTTCCAAAGGAGTAAGATCATCGAGACCTTCAAAATCATCATCATTCAAAGCAAGATTTGCCTCCGCATTGTCATCATTTATGTTTGAAGGCCCTGCCTCAAAATCATTTTTGAAGGTCAAATGAGACTCCATTGGGGCATTAGCAGAAGATGCTCCAACATTATTTGCCTTTCTTTTGATGAAGTTTTGATAAAGCCTGACAAAATGCTCAGGTGCACGACATTAAATTTTCCAATGACCTTTCATGATACAGCGGTTGCAGTTACCGGTTTTGCCTCTTGAAGGATTGTTTTGAGAACCCATATTGTTCTCTCGTTTTCCATGACGACCATGATGACGATTATTATATCGTCTCTTTCCATTTTCATGACCACGTACATTCATATGGCCATGAAAATTATTATGTCTTTTTCCAGACTTATCACGTCTCGCTACCATATTCGCTTCAGGAAGTGGAGCTGACCTTGTGGGACGGGCTTCATGATTTTTCAGCAAAAGGGTATTTTGGTTCCCAGCCACCAGAAGGCGTAAGATTAATTCAGAATACTTTTTAAAACTCCTTTTACGATATTGCTGTTGTAATAGGGTCTTTTCCAACAAATCCTCATCATTCATGATATCCCCACATAATTTCAATTGGGAAGTTATTTGAAATACAACAGAGTTATATCTTACGGTTTTAAAATCTTGCAACTATAAGTGCATCCACTCATATCGAACCCTTGGCAATATCGTAGCCTTAAGGTGATCATACCTTTCCTTCAGGTCAATCCACAATTCAAGTGGATCTTTCACTGTCAAATATTCAACCTACAACCCTTCATCCAAATGGTGACAAAGGAAAATCATGGCCTTCACTTTGTCCTGGCTTGATGCCTCATTACCCTGAGTAATGGTGTCACCAAGGCCTTTAGCAGCTAAGTGAATCTCAGCATCGAGACCCCATGATAGGTAATTCTTTATTGAAATGTCAAGTTCCACCAACTCAAGTTTTGACAAATTCGACATAGTGAAAACTATCAAAGAAGATAAATAATTAGAAATCATTAGGATAGTAGCGTAAAGAATCTTAAAAATTGACATAATATCAAATTTCTGATCTATATACACTAAAGTGATAATTCCGTAGAAAAGAATACTATTTTTTTTCTTCAAATTATTAGTATCTTTGATGTTAACTAGAACAAAAATCTCTTCTAACTTTAACACAATTTCAAATGTCGAAAAACATAAAACTAGTATGCTTCTCTCAATTAATTCTACTAACATGAAAATTAGCAACTTTCACATGACAATCATGCAAATAACTTAAAATAAAGAAACATAGAATTCTTTATTTTTACACATATTTAGAGATGTGAGAAATTATAAAACTGCATATTAAAGACACTAATCATGAACTCAATATATACAATGAAGAAAACAAAATAAACAAATATACTTGAACGACGAAAAGAGCTCAACTTCGTGCTGATAACGTATTAAGAAATGTAGCTCAAAGTAACAATATAAAACAAGAAGGTAAGTTGAATAAGAGAAGAGATAACTTTCTTATTTCATCAAGTATTCAAGTGTGTTCCATATCACATTTCATGCCTCTATTTATAGTATTACATTGAAGGTTACAAAAGGATTGTCTTAAACATGACATTAACAATTAAGATTATGGGGGAAGATCATGAAGGTGTGAAAGTTACAATCATAATAGTGATGAGTAGTGGGAGGTTATCTATATCATAGATGAAAGTAGTGAGAGTAATGAACATCCACAATTACTATAAGTTTTACAACACAATAATAATAATAAAGAATTAGATTTCTAGTTAACCCTAGATCATTGCAAAAGGGGTTTTTGCTGGCAACAGATGGTGCCAGCTAAACCAGAGGTGTACCAAAATAAGTTAATTATAATATGATCCACTATTTTTGAAATTAATTCCGTAGAGATACAAAAATTTAAATCAAAACTTTGAAGTTATTAAGATGATCAGATGAAGTTAGCAAAGAACGTTTTGCAACATAATTTTAAGGACGTTTATGTCTATATTGTAAGAGTCTTATGGACAATATAATAGGAATTTCGGTCTTCTTCTCTATGGTTCCAAAACTTCTCATAATACGTATTGTTACACTCGAATCTCAACTTTTATTTATCAAGTTCTAAACAAATATCGTTAGTGAAAGTAGATTATATTCTGAATATATATTGTGACTAGAAATATATCAACGAGACCAAAAAGAGTTAAAGGGGATATAAGGAAGACAAAAGATAATAGGAATATCCACCTCCTAACTTAGTTTTAAAATTAGTAGACTAGTGATTTCATACTAACCTAGCTGATTTTATTATTTAATAATTATGGCATCAAACCAATTTCTGCCTACTTCGACTCATTACTTCAGCTACCTTAATTGCTAGCACATGAACTTAGTACTTCAACATTGAGATTGAGGGACACTAGGCTATCACAGGAGTAACATGTATAAATATATTTGAATCGAGTGCAACAAATTAAAGCAATTTCAGTAAATAAAGAGAACCAAAATAACAAATGATTCGTGAAAGGGTCTGTCCAGGGACAAACATGTCGGTAAGATAAAAGGCTTTGACACGTGGTACCAAATTTTATGGAGAAGTATGGGAAAAAGAAAAATAATATAATTGCAAAGACAGATGAAATGTCATCCTCAAACCACTTTTGCCAAGAACTCTTTTTTAACATATGTTAATATACCCAAAGTTCTCGTTTTGCTTGGAAGCCTTTATAGGTATGAAATTGATGGAAAAGGAAAGGACGATATCACTGTTGTTCAATGGCTATTTACCCTTTAGCATATATATATATATATGCCAAATAAAGTGAATTGATAGTGATGAAATTGGAGGAAGCCATCATTGTTATTCTTGAATAATTATTCCCCCAACTAAGATTGTATACTTTATCTACTTAGGTCATGACTTTATGGATCTGCAGTCTATTTAATTTCTACCTTTTCTTTTTTTTTCCCGAGAAAAAAGAGAAAGAAAAAGAAAGTGTGTGTGGTTGAGAGTAACATTCCATAATCGCATGGAGAAAATTGTCATGTCGTGTAAGGGAAAGTGGGTGCAAATTTGCAGTGATAGGGATTTGTTATAGGAAAACTTTCTTTTTCCCTTCCAAAACACCAACTCCACAAAATCAGCGTATTCAGAATTTAAATTTCATATTTCACAATTAAATTAATTATATTTTGCACCAATTAAAATTTTAATTATATGTATTGGTCCGTATAATAAGAAAATATTAAGTTTTAATTGAACATGATGAAATTACACTGCGTTCGTCGCGGCTCCACAACCACCATTGAGGATGGTTGTGAATGGATGACAGACCAAAAACAGTAGGTGAATTGATGGCACAAAAAGATCCCTCTCCCAATACAAAAACAACTTTCCCTTTCATTTCCTTTCAATTTATTCCTTCTTTTTGAAGCTTTTGTTGTTTTCGTGCCAATGCCTTTTTCTAAATGCTTCCAACTTCTTTATTCTTTTGCAAAAAAAAAATTACACCCTTTGTGTGGTGTTCTGCACAAACTCAGAAGAGTTAAAAATCTTTGACTCTGCTCAAAGTCCAAATGTCTTTTTCTTTCCCACTAGGAATTGTAGGAAATAATGCTATTTCCCAAGTGTTTTAATTCCCTTTTTTTCAACAACTTAAAATTGATGTAAATAAATGTGTTTTTTCAGCATTACTCCTGGTTCAAAATAAGTGATTGTTTTAATACATATTAAGAAATTAACCTTTTAATATTAATTAGTAATGAAATTGATCATATTAACGTTTACTATCTCTTCAAAACACTCCTAACACATACTCCAACATTATTTACTACAAGGGCAATGTAGGAAAAAAATAATTAATTCATTCTTAAAATTTAGAAAAATCATTCATTTTGGACCACAAAAAAAAAAGGTCAAAAGGTCACTTATTTTGGAGAGGAGGGAGTAGGGGTATTCTTTTATCATTCACATTTTTCCCGCCAAACACATCTGAATTTGGTGTAGATCTTTTTTACTCCTTAAAGCTTAAAAGTTCCCCTGCTAAAAAAAAGCTCCTGCATCCAAATGGGAAACACCACTTGTTATCATAATTCTTCACTCTTTATAGCCACTAGCTAATATTGATTTCTTTTTATTTTGTCTGATGTCTATACAAAATGTAATATTAGTATTAATTACAATTACACTTATGGCAAACCTTTTACATGAGATTAATTAGTCTACCGAAATGACAAAATGAATAATTTGACTTTTGATTAAATACTTTTGGAGGTTAAATCCAATTTGAAAGTAAGCTTAAACGCAATTAAATAATCTTTAGTCAGCAAATCTATGGCAAGTTCATAACATTCAATTTCTAAAATTATAACGACATGTTTAAAAGACACCACTTTACGAGGGAAAATATATATATTCAATTTCCTTCAAGAAAGAAATTGAATCATGTTCTGATTATATGTTTATTCGCACTTCCTCAAATTTCCTTTAAATTTATGTAATTAAATTTAATATGTTCCAGATTACATATTCAAATTCTTCAAATAATTTATCAATTGCCTAAGAAAACATTTTTTCTAAACCACATGGTACTTTAATTTGCAACATAAAACATAGTTTAGCCAATTTATCGTGAATGATAAAGGAGATAAAGAAATGTGAGTTGCAAGAAATTTCAATTCTATGTTGAACCTCAACCTTATCCATGAAGAGGAACTAGGGTTTGGAGGCAAAATTGGTGTAGTTAATGTTTAACTATAACCATAAATCAGATCCACGAGATGAGAAATTCAGTTCTGTTGTCTTGATTTATCCACCAGAAAATTTGTTGAATTTCTGTAAATTGCATTTGAGGAAATCTACCAACAATAGACTCATTTCTGCTGCTAAACAAAAGCAAATGATTGTTCTATAACTTGTACCTTCTGGTTTATGCAAAGTACTAATAAGAGTCCTCTCACTACCAATCAGCAGACATCATTTGCCTAGGTCTTAACTCAAACTCCACTTGAATAGTATGGAAACCAAAAGAACATATATATCAAAAGTACTAGTACAACATGGAGAGGAGATGCCAGAGCAAAATGGCATATGAATATATGTGGTTAGCTCAGTCATTCACAAACATGTCATTAAGCAACAATCCACTAATATTGTGATGATTAACTTCTAATACAATCAAAGAATATATGCTGTCAAATGATGACCAAGGAGAAACTACTATCACAGTAATCTAAACCATAAATTCCACTATTTTCGAGGAATGTAATGTATGTGGTATTTATTCAAGTGAATCGGGTTGAAATTTGACGAGGCTGCCTCCTTGCTGGGCCAAAAGAGGGCACCAAATGTTGCGGTCTTGCTCTATAGACAAACTATAAAACAAGGGAAATTTTGGGGTATTATCATTTTTAGTGCGCGCCAGAAACTATTTATATTTAGGAGCCGAAAAAGTATATAAAATTTGTTTAATTTTTGTATATAACTTACAGAATGTATATATATAAAAATATACAAATTTTATACATTTTTTCGGCTATTATTTTTACAGCGGCTATACAGTGTCATTTTTCGAAAATATTTTACCTCCTATAGCAAATGTATACACCTTATTTATTATAAATTGAAATTATTTTAAAATATTATTTTTTATAGCTACCATTTATATTTTTTAGTAAAATAAGTATTTATGGTATATAGTACCATTGATGCATGAAATAAGGCATGAAATACGCTATTTTATGTTTTCCTGTCTCTTAGACAACTAGACAACCTATTTTTAAGGTGATTTCCGTTACTGTATTCATGAATACATGGCGCGAATACATGTGAATACATGCGCATACAACAAGACTGCGTTGATTTTGGCGCTTTCTATTGCTGTATTCAAGAATACAGCAGCACGAAAGCATGCGCGTACAACTGGACTGCCATGATTTCGGAAATTTTTTGTTGTTGTATTCATGAATACATGGCGCAAATACATGTGAATACATGCGCGTACAGTTGGACTGCCCTGATTTTAGGCCATTTTTCTACTGTATTCATGAATACATCAGCGCGAATACATGTGAAAGCATGCGCGTACAACTGGACTGCCATGATTTTAAGAGTTTTTTGCTGATGTATTCATGAATACATGTGAATACATGCGCGTACAGTTGGACTACCCTAATTTTTAGGCGCCTTTTGCTGTTGTATTCATGAATACAACGCATATATAGCAAATATACTACCATAATAACTGAATAGTTGTTATAGGAAGTAATTCTGTAAACGGTAGCTGAAGGAAGTTAATACCCACTAAACAATAGTGATTTCTGAAAATTCCTCTAAAACAAGCGACCCATCTATTTGGGCTTGATTCTTTTAGTTTCTTGAACAGGTACTTGGCTTTCTAAGGAAAAGGATAAATATTGAAAAATTGGCATCTACAACACATAACAAAAATTATTAATTTTTTAGCCTTATATTAGGCTTGGCAAAGATAACCCCAAACAATTAGAATTATATAGTCAAATCCTAAAACAACTACTCCCTTATATATTCTCTCTCAAACAATTGGCCCCAAAACGTCTGCTTCCCCCTTCTTCGTCACCCACTTCTCTTCTTGTTCATTGCTTCCCTCCCCTTTCTCTCCTTGTATTTCGTTTTCTATCTCTTCTTTTTCGCTCTCATAGTTTAGCAAAAATTCTTACAAATTATGCAAAAAAATCAGTGGGATGAAAAGGTAAGGTTGATATCACATCAAATAAAATTAGAAGCAAAAACTAAGAGAGAAAAAATACATTCCAACTTTATTTTTCTTCTCTTTTTTGTTTCTGTTTTTCTTCTCTCCTTTTTACGAGGCTATATACAAAAATTGAGCAAGAATAGAAGTGATTTAGACTTGTTTCAGGAAAAATATCAGACCTAAAAATCCAAATGCGATATGTGTATATCACGTTGTATATTGTGTACATCAGTGTATGTCACACACATGTTTTTAAGGACGTTTGTATATCATGTATACGACAAAATGTTTGTATGGACCCCGTGTATATCACATTGTATTTCGTATATATAACATAAATTTTCATGGATATACATAGATACGCAAATATACATGAGATATCGCTGATGTACATGGAGATATGCACGGGATACAATAGGGGATGCACATGTGGATTCGTCTTGAACTTGAGTTTTCAATTTGAAATGTGTTATACAAAGAAGGAAAATAAAATATTAATATGGTTTTTTGATATACCCATTATTATTATACTATACACCGTGATACAAATAATATAATTATTAATGTGTTATATATATATTTGGATATACATATAAAAAATAAGAAAAATAATTAAAAAATATTTGGAAGTTTTTCCGGATATTATTGAAGGAAATGAAACCTGATTTCTAGGATGATGGTTGATATGAGAGAAGAGAGAGGATTTTAAATATTTTTTGCTATTTTTAAGGAAAATATTTTTGATGGGGCTTATTTTTAGGATGGTAGTTGAACCATTAGAAGAGAGAGAATAACTTTAGGTTACCATATGCCAAATCCTAAAACGTTGGTGTCGCGCTCCCTTTTTCTCGCGAAATCGGGTTTCGACATTTAATGAGACAACTCCATTCCGTTTTGGGATGAGATATGAGATTTGAAGAGTCGCCACCTAACGGATTAAGGTGCGTTAGGGCACCTAAAGCTAATAACTCATAAAACTAGTTTGCATCACCAGAGTTCGGGTAAGGGCTCGAAATTACCTTGAGGAAAAAGTGATAGGCACCCCTCGAGGCCCACAAAGGTGGGTCCCGACCGAACTTAATTAAGCGAATTAGTTATTAAAGAAAAATAAAGCAATTTAGACAACTATTTAAAGCAGGAATTAAAGGAGTCTTAAGTTTCTTAGCCTATAGGATCATTTTCGTGCAATACTTGGTAACTTTCCCCAAGTTGGGGTGCTACACATAGCATTAGCGAACATGTCATCATCTCCTTTACTATCCAATTACTATCTTTCAGTTATTACCTAAGCGTTTGAATAGCTTCTAACTCGTGCCTTAAGCGTGAACTACCCGTCCCTTACCTATGGTCCAGGAGGTGTTTAGGACCTCTATTTAAGGTAGTTCTAGACTGGCCTATGTTGCTTAAAAATGGGAAAACTAAGCGACAAACAAAAAATCAGATAGTATTGTCACATAAGGAGCAAATAAGGGCTCGTGTTAACCTCCACAAGTAAACAACCAATGCACACAATTCAGACAACATGATTTATCACTTTAATACCCTATTGGCAGGATATCTAGATGAGCATAAATAGAATATAAGACGACAGTTGATTAAAACGAGCAGCGGTACCTATTATTTTGCCTACTGATTTTAGTCTTTGAATCTGGGCATATTCCAGGCAGCAAGATATCACAGTTTTTAAGCCTAGAATTCTTAATAATCCTACAGGCTTGCCTGAGGTGATAACCAGAACAGAGTCCTATAGGCATGGTATCTAAATCTGTTAATTAGACATATAACAACGAGTTATTGATTTTAACAGACATATTTTTATCCTTTAGACCCCATAGGCATGCTTTCTAATTTTGCAGAATTAGTTGACTCTTACAGGCATGATTTCTAAGTGCTAGAAATGATTTCACCCTATAGGCATGATATCTATTAGTTTAAATCCTATAGACATGATTTCTAGATTTTGAAACTGATTTTTTTATCTCCTATAGGCATGGTATCTAAATTGAAATCGGTTTTTATCTCCTATAGGCATGATATCTAAGTCGTATGTGGGCAGAATTTTAAGCAACTTGCCAGGAAGGTTATTATTCAAACAGATGGAATCCTATAGACATGGTCACTACTACGTGTATGTTATAAAATATGCACAGATCCTATAGACAGGATTTCTAATGCAAGGGGTCCATAAACAGGACTTCTAGTTATGTGAGTAAAATATAGAACAAAGCAATTTAGAAAATCCTATAGGCAGGATCTCTAAACAAGTAATGGAAATCTCATAACTTGATCAACATAATTAAACCTATAGGCAGGATTTTTACCCAAATTTAACAAAAATAGAAGGAAACCTCCCCCCCTCCCCTCCCACTTTCACTAGTCAACCCAAAATATATTATTACAGAAAATATTACAGCCCAAAAAATGAATAAATTGCATAATAGTATCCATTACACTATAGGGAGCCTTCATAGGCCCAATATAAACCTGGGAACCAAACCTTCCAACAAAACATCTTGAGAGTATAACAATGATCCATCCATGGCACATTAAAAGTCAGACTTATAGTGTGTCAAAGTTCACAAGGGCCTCAGAAGACCCAGGGCAATGCTCACACCAGAACCACATTCAGAAGATAGTTCAAGATATTGAAAAACCAATCCCTAACGTGTCAGAGTTCAAAGGAGTCTCAAGTGGACACTAGGAAGTGCTCACACTGGAGTGGTTGGGAACCTAAATGACTATGAGTAGGTTTTTTTTTTTAAAAAAAATCAGTACATTAAAGAGATAAGGGGCAGGTTTTAAAACAATTGAATTTTAGAAGAAACAGGATTCAGAACATAAAGTTGCAGGCAGAACTGCACCAAGAGTATAAACAACATTCATGCTCAAACACATACCTCAAATAAATTAAAGTATAGTGAAGTTAAATATTTAGAACAGTACTTATCACAGAAGCAGTTAGGCAAAAGAATTGAGTATTGTTCTAAATATTTAACTTCACTATACTTCAATTTATTTGAGGTATGTGTTTGAGCATGAATGTTGTTTATAGCAGTTAGGCAAAACAATTGAGTTGGCCATATACATAAAATAAACAGATAGGGCAGGGAAGTTAAGAAACAAATTGACTGGTTACATGTTGATAGTGTGCAAAGTTCAGAATAGGTATAGAATTAACAAACAGTGCATGAAACAAATTGAACCTTAGACTAACCTATGAGAGGATTCATATTATGCGAAATAACTTAGTCTTAAGTTAACAGTGTTACTAAATGAGATCATATAATCATGTGAAAGACAGAATTGATACAGGCTAGTCAAGCAAAGTAAAAAGAATGAAATTGCAAAGGTTAGGGCATACCAGTTAGGGGAGAAAGTAAACAGGAAGATGAAAGCAATTGAAATTCAAGAGTCTAGCCCTGGCTTTCAGCCGGCTAAACAATGCAGCAAATCAGAGTGATAGAAAGAACTCAAGTGAGTGTGTGAATGTAAGAGTGTGAGCTTATGTCTCAGCGTATGTTTAAAATCAAAACAAGTGAAAGGTTTATATAGCAACAGTAGAGTAAAACCAAATAAGGCAGGAGAATCAATTGCACACAAATAAGGCATGCAACATAAATTAATTAATCAATTAGGGCTAACGGGAATAAATTGACAGTAAGGGTAACTTAAATTAAGGAAATTCTTTCATGGAATAAATCAGTAGATAAGATTGAGGCTAAATAAGGTAAGTAGTAAATCCAGAAATCAATTATAGGTCAGTCAAAACAACCAAAACCCATAAATCAGGCCAGTAAGAGAATTAAGGCAAGTAGCACCAATTAGGAATCGCACATAAGGAAAGAATAGGTAAAAATTTATCAAGGAGATACCAGTTTTAAAAGGAAAGCACAATTTTCGAACCCTAATTAAGCAAGTAAATAAGTTAATTAATTTAATTGACAGAGCCGCAGTAAATGGGTAAAACATTATAACTCATACTCAAATAATGAAAAACCCTAAGGTGTAAAGACATAGAGCTGAAACTCAGTCGAAAAGTAAAGGAAGAAATCCAGAGTTAACACTTAAACATTTTCACACATTTTGCAGAAACTTTAAAAAGATGAAACCCTAGAGCATAAAGACATGGAGATGAAACTCAAGTGAAACCAGTTGAAATGGTAAATGAAGAAAATCATAGTTAAACACTTAAATGTTTTAAAATGTTTTTTGCAGAAACTTCTTAAAAGATTAAAACCCTAGCTTTTAGGGAAAAACAAAAACCGGTTGATAGTAGTAGTAAAAACGGAAGAATCTTAATGGGAAAAATACTAAATAAACTCAAAACACTTCGGATCTAAAGAGATCTGAACTGATTTAGCCAGAAATAGTAGGTTTGTACAAAGTAAACAGATGTAGAAAAAAATCGGGGTTTAAACCAGAGATTTGAAGCCATGAAAACACAAAGATGATAATACTCACAGACATGGGGGTGAATACGGACAGATTAATCGAGAACATGAGAGGTTTGAACCAAATCTGGCTCTAGATTCTTGAGATTCCATCGAGTAATATGAAAATCGGAACACCAGTAGAGATATGAGGCCAAATAAGGCCTGAGATTGAAGAAAGGACCCATGAATCAAAGGGGTTTTGGCGACGGCGGGCTAGAGTTAGAAGGAGGGTGAGAGAGAGAGGAGAGGAGGAGAGGGAATTGAAGGGCAGCGAATTTGGTAAAATGAGTAGGGTTTGGGGTCGTTTGGTGTAATTAAAAAGGAAAGGATATCCTGGACCGTTGATCTCTTGAGATCAACGACCAAGATTAAATCTGGGGTTGGGGCGGGTTATAACAATTGGGTTATGGGTTATGGGTATTGGATTATGGGTTGGTTTAATTGGGCTAAGGTCCGAAAATTAAAAGAGGCTATATGTTAAATACCCATTTAGTTTAATAAAAAATAATTTATAAAAATAGTTAATAAATGATAAAAAAAATGCTATTTATGCATGAAAATGATTTAAAATAATTACTTAATATTATAAAAAATATAAAAGTTCATTTTCGTGTAAAATCAAGTAATTATGCACAAATAGGCTATTATTGCAGAGTCATTGCAATTATAACCTACAAATGTAAATATAATTACCATAAAATAATTAAAGCTTAATATAAATATAAATGATAAAAATTAAGCAATAAAATTATTGTAAGGTCATTTGTGATGCAATATATAATAATTTGGACAATAAAATAATGGGTTAAATTAATTAGAAATATTTTTAAAATTACAGAAAATTATGAAAAAATATTAATTGGTGATCATGCATTATTTAGAAAATATATATGCATTTTGAAAATAATATAGGGAAAAATTGGGTATCAACAATTTATTTTTTTATGCCAATTGTTGGACTTAGTTGTCATGCCATGCGAGTATTATCATTTTTAGCCCGCGCGAGAAACTGTTTTACATTCAGTCGCCGAAAAAGTGTATAAAATTTGTATAATTTTTGTATATAACATACATAATATATATATATACACACAAAAATAATATACAAAAAAAAATATTTTTTCGGATATTATTTGAAAGCGGTTATACAATATCTTTTTTCCTAAATATAATACAAATAGTAATGCTAACACATTTGACCTGTTGAGTGACAATAATTACAACCGGATTATATATAAGATATATATATTTTTATATATTAATATTTAATATATAGAAATATACATTGTTTACTGTTATTTTAGAGGTCGACTATACCAAGGGCGGACCTACATTGTGGGTTGAGGGGTCACGGGACCCCGTTAGCCTCGGCAAAAATCCTGTATATATATATATATATATATATATATATATGAGACCCCTTAAATATTTTAAGTGTGACCCCTTAACACAAAGAAACTGACTGGACAAGTGGTTGCATTGGCCATATTGGCATAAAAAAATAAATTGTTGATACCCAATTTTTCCCTATATTATTTTCTTTTCTACTCCTTTTCAGCTTTTTTCCTCCTTTCTATTTTTATTCTTTGAGTACAATTTAATTTATATTTAATATAAAATTACTTTTTTTTAATTTTACTTTTGTCCTTTTTTATGAATCAATTATAATTTAATACTAATATATAATATTTAACTCAATTAATATTTTAGTTCTTTGAATACAATATAATTTATATTTAATAGCAAATTATTTTATTTTTTACTTTTATCTTCTTCTTTTTTTAAAGTCAATTATAGTTTTGTGCTAGTACATAATAGTCAACCTAATTAATTTTATTCTTTTCAAATTCATCCCTTAAAATTGAAATCATCAAATTGCAACTTATCGGTCCATAAATGAAAAAATACATATCATATTGTGACAACCTTTTCAAAAATATTGCTCGGCAATGACAACTAATAGTTTGAGACTCTTTTTCAGTTCTTTTAGTATTACCGTACTCTTTATCTTGAATTCTTCAGTATGTTTTTGATAAATTTACGTTTGAACGCACTTTTTCACTGACCCTTTTTTTTATTTATTAAAAACTAGAATTTTAAAGTATGAAACATGCTTAATCAAACACCTTCTCTTCCCATAGCATTCATTTTGCGAATAAATCTCTCTCTCTCTCTCTCTATATATATATATATATATATATTTATATATCGGTACTTTCTTTTTTTTAGACATTTTTTTGTTAATACTTAAATGATAAGTCATTATAATCATTAAGTTTTCAATAATGAGTTGCACGCCAAATTTTATTGCTAGTGACTAACATACAGTAGTGTCTATGTTGTACTCAAATCCTGAATCCGCCTCTGGACTATACAATACAGACATTTGAATTTGTTCCATGACTATTTGGTATAGAAATCTTTGGAAGTTCTATATATTGACAAAGAGAAGCATTTAATTATCTTTATTTTTCTCTCTCTCTTGTGTGGATCATTTAGCAGTATTTTGAAGTCCTTGTGAAAAAGTTCATTAGAGGACCATAACTTTGTCTTTGGCTCTTTGCCACATTATGTAATGCAAAAAATCAAACTTTAAAATGCTTTATCTAAAAACTTGAACTAAACATTATCCGAAGGGCTACTAAACCTTATTAAAGAAGGAAAAAAAGGGGAATATTATAAAACAATAAAAGAAGAAGAATAATATTGTAGAGAAAAGTATGGAGTAAGAATTCTTATTAATTTGGGATCAATTACAATAGAATAGAACCCCTATATTTATAAGGGAAAAGAGGCTTAGCCGTCAAGTAAAATCCCCACAATCTCTCTAAAATATAGACATTCACCTTAAATAGAATTCTATTTATAACACTCCCGTTGAATGTCTATTCAACACATAATATGCCACGTTAAAATCTTAACTAAAATAAAAGCTAGGGGGAAAAAAATTCTAGAAAAGGAAAAAGAGTACACATGTTTAGAAATACGCCTTTTGGTTGCCTCGTTAAAAACCTTGCAAGGAAAACCCAATGGGACAAAACCTTGTAAGGAAAAAAGAGTACAACGCGTGTTAACTCCCCCTGATGAGAACATCAATTCACATCCTTGAGCCTTCACATTCCAATCTTGTGCACTAGCTTCTTGAAGGTTGACATCGACAGAGATTTGATGAATAAAATAGTCATATTAACTCCAATGAATATGTTGCATCTTGAAAATCCTCGATATCACATTATCATGCTTATAGTTATAGCAAGATACATATTGCGCAAATAACACTTAGGATATAGTACTTCAGGATCAAGAATTATATATGCTTCAAGCGATTTAAATCCTTCAAGGGTTGTCATATAAGTTAAGTCATATAAGTCATATAATAGGATTTAATTAGATGCATATCAAGTTTTCATGTCATGCTAGACAAATAAGATATCGAAAACTGATTGCACATACCATTGACTTTATACCTTCAAGTATTTGAACTACATGTTCAAAACTACATGTCTTTCATATGAAACAAATTCTATTCAAAGTTGTTTCTCCAAACTTAATATCCTCGTATATATTTAGCGTTATTATAGATGTCGTCGACAAACATTTTATATTAACATCCTTATTTTTCATAAGGACATAACACAGAGATCTCTTCATTCATATATTCAGGTAACTGAATCTCTCATAAGATTTTATGAAGTGTTATGTCATGTGATCTTCTAGATCACTTGCCTCCTTTATTATGATCATTTTGATTATTTGCTCGCCTTCTTTATCAAGAAGTATATTTGAAACCGATTTGTCTATATGCTTTAAGCATACCATAGACTTTTTACTTCTAGGGCTTAATAGGAGCATTTGCAATTAGAATATAGTTACTTTCTCTAGGTCAGCAAATGCGTCTGGCATGCTTTGTAATATATTGCAGATGAATTATCTTTTTATGGATTTCAAGTTCATATTATCTTATTCGAGGATCAAGATCTATTAATAATAGTTCATTCCATGTAACTTTTTCTCAAATGTTTATCATCTCTTCCCCTCATATTAGAAAAACTAACTTGCTTCCTCAACTTTGGAAATCCATCTTTGTGTGTTATGGTGTTAATCAAAATATACACCTCACATCAATAATAATATTAAGATGGAATTATTTGGTTCCCGACCACAAACAACTTGTAAGGGGAGAATGTAATATACTTTCGTATATAACCTATATCAAACTGATATAGATAACTTTGTTCTCATAAGCAACAATTTAGCTATTAAGTGGAGGCACTCAATAAATTATTTTGCTAAATGAATTGTGATGTAAACCAATTTATCAAGATGAACTGTCTTGAATAGAAATCTGGAAATTATGCTCTAAATTAAATTATTGAGCAAGTTACCTCGTAAACATCAGGTTGCGGGTTAATAATAATCACGCATGTAACCATCACATAGATGTATCTTATGTGGTATACATGGCAGGTGAATGAGCCCATATTCACCTTTAATATTTTCAGCATTCATGGGATTCAATCTCAATTTTTAGTTGGTTTATTAATTAATGAGAACAAGCAACATAAGAGAATTCGTAAAAAACTTTCTAGCTCTTTAATATTTACCCATGTGAATTCTCTTTTATTTTAGCACATCATACTTAAATTAACAAGCCAACCAATTATGCCAACAAGATAATATTACCAATATTGATAAACTTCAAGTTTACACCATGACGTGTGCAATTATCAACAAACTCCAAGTTTATTATGATATGAGTTTTTATATCAATAAACTTCTATTTTGTTGCGTCATTCTTTTGTTTGTGTAGTACAAATTGGATAATAAATTGAGTAGCTTTTCACATACATATTATACCGCTACAAGTTGTAGTAATAGAAGATATTAAATCTTTCTTTTATTTATAGTTTCAATATAATCAATTGCTTTCGCGAATACTTTAGGAACTAAATAAGTTTCTTTGAGACTTATTTCAACATAATGCCTTATTGATAATCAATTTTGTTCCTCCAAAATAGTAATAATTGGCTCTTCCATAGCTCCCAATTAATTTTTTACTACCACATATTCATCAACATCCATATGGTGAATATCTCTTTTAAAGAGAAAGTTATACCATTATGGTTATGGTCAAAATTAGATGCAAGATCTGTTTCTTGTATTACCGTTGTCTTTAATAATCACATTGCCAAAATATTTTAGTGTACAATAAGTACGTAACCAATGACCATTTATGCCATAATAATGATATTATTTTCTTATTTCCTCTCAAACCTCTTTCTAGAGGTGAGTGTGGTATATAACACTAGCACACTCATATTCTTCCAAGAATGAATATGTATTCATAAATCACATGTTATCACATTCACATCATGAATGAACCATAATCATCTACATGTTGTTTAACTAAAGAATTGGATTCTTAGT